>LPNX010967537.1:4823-60702 GCA_001517045.1 Pseudotsuga menziesii | reverse complement strand
TGACCAAGTTGAAACTGACTGGATGTGTCGGTTGAAATCCGGTGCTTATATCGTGATTTTCTATTACTTATATACAGTTTGGTGGTACATAATTATGATTTAATGTTAAATAAGAATTTTGTTAGTAATTGGATTTTTTTGCTTTCTCGAATCTACCTTGATGAGAGGCTCGTGATTGGATTTTTTTTCCATTTACCTACTAGGATATCATGTTATCCCTTTTCTCGAAGTTATAGTCGGATATCATGTATCCCATTTATCTTTTCATTAGGGATATCATGGTATAAGTAGGGAAAACCCACATCAAAACCAGGGCTTACCGGTAGGAGGCCACAAAGTTCACCGAAGCTTGAGGTTGTGTTATTTCCACTTAAGGCTTGGATCTGTCGCAAGTTCCTGCAACGAACACAGTTTCGAGCATTTAGTTAAGATTCAGCTCATAAGTATAAACCCTAGCTTTTATATTAATTTTGACAAAAGAAATTTCAATAAAGCATTAAATGTTGCTTGTGAGCCAGAAGAGAGCCGAGCCGTGAAGGAGTTGTCACCAGCGTAAGAGAAATACATAGAGAAGCAATCGAACCCTCATTCCGACCATGTGACAGAGGCAGTAGTAAACAAACTCAAAACTCCACAAAGCTGTGGCAAGGAACAAGTAATGACAGAACTAAAACCATGTATAGGCCTCGAGCCAAGCGATTAAGCAAAGACCACTCGCACAGTATTGTTTACACCCAAGAGAAATCGAGACTACAAGACTTCATATCGACACCACTCGGCATCAAATACAATCTACGGAGCTAGCAAACAGAAAAGAAACAACCTCTCATGGCCACAAGGAAGCTACATAATGCAGCATGTAGGCCTACAAAACCCTCGGAGCCAAATGCCAAAGGAATAGGGTCTTCACTCCTTTTAAGTCACCAATGCATGGAGGAGATCAGACCACGTGCCCTCCCAAATTATTTAACCATGCGAGGGTCATGTCTATAGTCAACTCTGCACTATAAAAAAAAAAACTTATCATTGCCCATAATTAAAAACTATGCAATCGACTATTGTATATAAAGACTTATATTATTTGCAAATCAATTGCATTAAGGCCTTTTATCATTGCAAATAATGAATCTATGTCATCGACTATAGATTGAAGGTGCGTAAACCTTGTTAATAATACAATCACGAAGTTCAACCATAGTATAACGTTGATAAAGTTGATTCTCATGTCTACTTTGCCAACGACCTTTTGGATGGTTCTTATTATTGCTTACAAAGTCAATTATATGATTGTTTGTGCTTTGCTTAAATCTAGCATAATATAGGAACATCATTTATAATGTTTCTACTTTGATGTGGACCTTAGGATAGAAGTTTTTAGGTAGTAAAATTTACATAGTAGTTATTAAAAACTACAACTCAATATAGTGTCACAATGGAAAAGATACTTACGACAGAGTGATTCTCATATTAGCTTGAGAAATTAAATTTATTTTTTAATCTCATATTACTTCCCCTACCATAAATTTGATTTTGTTTCTTACTTGGGAGAAGAGGTAGTCAAATGAGAGCCTTAGCCATTTCCTAACCCTAAGTGGGCTAGCTGAATAATGTTTTAATGCACCAAAGGTTGCACTAAGATGTAAGAGAGAGGGTTCTAAAAAATACCCAATCATATTTGACTATGATGTAATAGACTTGTTTTAGGTGGTTTACTTAGTTTCTTCTATTTGACTCTTCTTACTTCTATACATTTCATTAGAGTATGTCCCCTGCATTTTTCTAAAGTTTATTACTTAATCTTACAAGGACTTCTAAAAAAAACTTTCATAGAGACACATTTAGCAATCCCTTTAAATATAAAATCCAACAAAAAGCCCTTTCATAGAGACACAATCCATTTAAATATTAAAGTCCCTTTAAATATAAAAATCAATATAGTTATATTATGCTTTAAATATTGAGTATTGTTAAAATTTATTTAACTATAATTAATTTCATTGGTATTAAAATTTATTTAGATATAACTGAAACCTTTATATACCATTGAGTTATAATCATTTCTTGTATTATAATTGGGGTTGATTTTCATATTTATTCATCCAAGTTAAAAATAAAACCATGGTTTTCAGTTTTAAATGCACCTTCCCAAGCGGTGTGTACCTCCAAAATGCATACTAATTTGCCAGGTGTGAGAGGTGTGAGTACCTACTAAATGCATACTAATTTGCCATATGTGAGAGGAAGTGATGCTTTAATTTTGGTAAAAAATTAATGATGTATTTTTTATGTTCAGCTATTTCTATAAGTCGTCATTAATTTTTTCTTAATTTTTCTAGAGTTTGAACTTTAATGAAAGTGGTTTCTAAACCCAAATTTTAATTGCAAGTAATATATTGGATATGGTGGGTGTGTATTGCATAATGTTAGAGGGTGTCATTTATGATTTGTGTTAGAGGGTGTCATTTATGATTTT
Organism: Pseudotsuga menziesii; assembly: GCA_001517045.1. Lineage (NCBI taxonomy): Eukaryota > Viridiplantae > Streptophyta > Pinopsida > Pinales > Pinaceae > Pseudotsuga > Pseudotsuga menziesii. The sequence continues at coordinate 58,229 of LPNX010967537.1, read as the reverse complement.
TAATAATTGTGTTATACATACAATTATTGAAAATCATAGTTAGAAGCATATATTTAAAATCTGTGGCTGATCTTTAGTGAAAATGAACTCAAAGGGAGTTTCTGCATTGCAAGAATTTGTGTTTTTTTAAGAAAGATCAATGTACATTGGGTGTGATCGATGTACAATTGTGTCACTATTGATATAATCAATATGTCATCACATGATTCGATTTAGTAACAGAGAGGAAACTACATTGCAAGTATGAGGTTCTTGACTTTTTCCTTGCAATTTACCTAGGTTTTCCTATTAAATGAGGAGATTAAATTCTAAATGGTTAATTATGCGTGCTATAGCTAGGTTATATCTCTGGAATTTATTTGATCATTTACAGGTTAAATTGAGTCTTCTCTGACAGAGGTATTTCTTTAAGCAGATTCTAGATTTTTAAGTAAGTTAGATTTCCTGTTTATTATTTCAAGTTCAAAACATAGAAATAATATCATATACTTTGTACCTAAACCTTATTAACCCTAATTGATAGGATTTTCAAACCAAAGAACTATTTCAAAACTAAGTTTATATCTTTTCTTTGCTGGCAAATTTCATATTGCTAGCAGGATTGTATTAACTATAACTATCAAAACTATTATCTATAGCCCTTAGCATAATTTACACGCATAGATTTATAACTTAAATATAATTGTTGAAACTTTAAATAATCTATCAAACACAAGTTAAAGAGAGTTAATTTATTATTAAAAGCATGACAATTAACATAAACGAAACTCCACACCAATATTTTCCGATTTACAAAATTTAACCACATTGTATGCCAGCCTTTGAGAGTTATCAAAGTCTGTAGGAACATTTATTTATTGAACAAAAATCATGTTATCAACTATCAACATAAAATTCAGCCATAAACTTAATAACCAAAACCATTATTGAAATAACGAATCCAACTGACGTTTTCAAGATCGAATCGTGTCGGCACTTTTATCAAAACAAATCCATGCTTATACAACATTAAAACCATAAATGCATGCATCCCAAGATCGAATCCTGTGGGCTCATGTCATTTTATCAAACCACGTCAGGGATCAAATACTGTAGGATCCGATTGGGAAACATTTTAAGAACGTTGCAAAGATTTACAATTTTCCTCATAATTCTAAAGAAATTGTGATAACGAAATTAATTTATGAAAGGGATTAACCAACAAAATTTTTACACGGAATACGAGTTGAAATCATAGCTTCCAAGCTCAAATCCAAAACCTAGTAATAATCCCTATTCAAAATCATTGCGATGTTAATATTCCACAGTAATATAAAACCAAATGCACACGCGGCATTCATTATCGAGGCTCATAACTGAAAGGTAAAGAGAAACCCATTAACATAATCCATGTAAAAATAACTACTGCCTATGCTATCACAACCATGACATCCACGTTTTCTCCATAGTAAGCTAAGCTTACAGCCGTATCCATACTAAACCAAAGAAAAGAGAATTAGATCATAAAACACCATTAAAATAAACATTGCCATTAAGAAAATACACAGTCATGAATTGAAAAGGGTGTCATTGCCAACAATGGAACTACTGCAAGCTAAAATAAATCATTTAAAACCAAATACACAGAACCTCCATTTAAATACCAAAACAAGAGTTTAAGTACAGACAATGAGATACATAGGGTTACAGCCTTTCCAAGCTAGTGACAGTTTAAATGAATAAACCCTAGTTGAATACATATAGTTATACCTTCTTTAAATTACAAATAAAAATACACAATCGTGATACAAACAATGGCACCATTGCAAGGAATGGTACTTCCATAATTTAATACCCGTCATTAAAAACTAAACCCCATAGTTTTCATTAACCATCGAATTCACATGTTTAAGCTATCAACCCAAAATAAATTAGAGAGCTAAGTCATGATAGTCATGGACCAAAGGCGCCATACTTGAAACATCATAAACACCATAACTTCATACACATCTTTGGATTCCCTTTAATATAAACAAGACCTTACACAATTGAAACCATTAAACCAAATCATTCACCATTACGACATCGAGCTCAAAGATCTGCTAAAAACATCTATATCCAGAGGTAACAAATTCAAGATTGTTTGTATAGGGATTACCCATGAAGGGTATTTGTGGACATCGTGGTACACACCACAACCCGTGCATGGAAGCTCTATCATTTGAGAAAGAAGAACAAAATCCATTTAGAAGTATGCCAATTCTACATTTGAAACAACAAATTATTAACGCTGAAAACCCAACTGGAGAGCATACCCTCCGCATACGTAGGGAAATCCTGTTCCTCACATAGTGACAAAACCAGAGAGTCGAACAGAGAATACCCACAACAATGAAAAAATGATCCTTCAATCCATGACAAGACCAAGCATAGGGTTTGAGTTTTCCTAATCTCGAGGAGAATTTACTACACCAACAACATCATGATATGTTACCCTCTTGCCTATAGTTCAAACCACAAATGTGTTTTAGTGTTGGGAATGCGAACTGTTTTGGGACCACCATACATATTGCATTAACATAAGTTAATCCAAGGTTCACGACATATGGAATATGCCATGAATGGACTTTCATATGATATATCATATGCACATAAAATTCAATACCATATAACTAAGTCTTATGACTTAAGCCCTTCACATTTTAGCATAAAAACATTTCAATCATATGTGATAAAAACTAAGCATAGGAATAAAAGTTCAATAAGTATTCAACCACAATAATAATGTTAATAAGATATACATAGGTTTAAATAAACCACATCTATGCATACAACAATAATGTGAACAATATTAGTAAGAATTGCTAGGATAGGACTTTGTTCCTTTTGTCTTCAAAGTCAATAGAGTAGTATAGCATAGGTATCTTGTCAATGTTTAAGCTGTCATAGAAAGTATTCATCACCTAGTGAACCTACACAAAAATGAAGAGGGGTTACATTAGTTCAACATGAAGTAAGTAAACCTTGTAACATCAAACAAAACCAATTACCTCTCCTAGTGGGCCTATAAGGGATACAAGTCCTCCCACTCCACCCCTTAAAAATTACAAGTTAGGTTAGAATGAAATAACCAAATGAAATAGATGCACATGAAGTAAGACATAGCTACACAAATACATGTTAAAATAGTAAATCACTAACTGAATAATCATTTAAAGCAGATCAAGTAAAACACACATAGTGTATAAGTACATCGGTAGTTACATAGGAGAACATCTAGAAATGGTAAGGACAACTTACGACACTTTGGTGTAGCAATAAAAGATTGACACATTCAAATTTTGGGGACATTACATTACTGTTCATCTAACTCAGCTCCCTGTAAGAAATCAAAGTAACATTACCTATCTAGGAATTGAAAAGAAATTCTATTTCCTATCATCCTAATCAGAAGGTTTATGTTCTAAGGAGAAATCCACCTAGAATTACTTTTGCAGTAAATGAAAGTATAACTTACCAAATAAGAAAGATATCTACTCACTAATCAACAACAATTTCATCAAATCAAAGGACTTATCTAATTGGAAAACTCTAGAAAGATAAATAACACGTGCACCATAAGAGATCAAGAAGTCTGTAACAACTACTAACACCCTTCGGCACAAGAGAAAATATTAACTACACATTCAACTGTGACACCACACCATCTGCACCAAGACAAAGGAAAACCAAATAATGCAATCACTGAATGAATGGAGTTGCAGCTAGCTGTAAAGATATATCAAACTAAAATTCCACACAAAACAAGAAAACATACTAAAACATTTAAACTACCAGCATGTCTGTTAGAAGGCGGGTCGTGGCCTTTAAATAGAGATGTTGTTGAAAGATCACAAAGGTTGCAATAAAGGAATACTGAGAATTGTCACTCCTTTATTAATTTGATAAAAAAAATGCAGTTATAGTTACAGTCACTCTGCCGTGTCTCTTACAACTTGTGATTTAACTGAACCCTTGGCACTCCCTTCCCATGCTTACTTATACAAGGACAAATTTATTTTGTTACATCAATTTTGGGTAGACATAATGATCTTTTATCTTCAGGCTATCGAATCATCAATATAGTTATAGCTAATAATCCCTTTCATAAACTCAACTCAGGAATAAATATGATTTTACTTCGAACTATTCCGTGAATTGACATTCCGAGCAAACTACGAAATATTCTTGGGGAGTTTCAGTTGCAAACGTGAAGGAAGATCCAATATTCCTTCTACATTAATTTTGAGCATGTCATTTGAGCGGGTAGTTGATGTCAAGAGGGACTAACTTCTAGATACGATGAGTTGTTGTAGTTGCGCCACCTGTGATTTTGAATCTTTCTTTCAAATCATGGTCAATATCATTCACTAATTTAAATTTATCTCGCAATAGTAGAGAAAAATCGAACTGCATGTGTCTATGCTCAGAACTAAGCCTTACAAGGCCATAAAGAACCAGTTGTAATCATGAATAATGTGGGCCAGTCGCTATTACACTTTCTATTTGTTCCACCATTTCTTCATGCTCCATTTGTTCCACAAATTGTGAATAAAATGGAGATTTCTCTAACTTTTATTTTTCCACATATATAGAAACATAAATGTCCTTAAACTTTTGCTCAGTTTCTAAATCAATTACTTCTCCATGATTGCTGATGCAAACTAGGCAGTGATAGAAGCAACAAAGAAAATAGTAAAAATTCAAGCATAATTTGAGAACTCTTGAATAGTAAAACTTCAAGCGTAATTTGAGAACTCTTTCAAGATGTGGATAGATAATCTATTTATTTATATATCATTTGACCAATTTGAAGCTGAATGGATGTGTCGGTTGAAATCATGTGTGTATATCATGATCTTCTATTACTTATATACAGTTTGTTGGTACATAATTATGATTTAATGTTAAATAATAATTTTGGTAATAATTCTTCATCCTCTCTGAGATACATACGAGCTTCTCAAATCTACCTTGATGAGGCCTGTGATTGGATTTTTTTGCTTTTCCATTTACCCTTCCAAAAGTTATAGTGGGATATCGTGATTTTCCATTACTTATATACAGTTTGGTGGTATCATAAGAATTTTGTGATTTTCTATTACTTATATACAGTTTGGTGATTTTCTATTGCTTATATCGTGATTTTCTATTACTTATATACAGTTTGGTGGTATCATAAGAATTTTGTTACTAATTATTCTTCATCCTCTCTCAATGCATACGAGCTTCTGAATCTACCTTGATGAGAGGCTCGCAATTGGATTTTTTTGCTTTTCCATTTACCTACTAGGATATCATGTTATCCCTTTTCTCGAAGTTATAGTCTGATATCATGTATCCCCTTTGATATAGGGCATTTATCTTTTCATTAGGGATATCATGGTATACCATTTGATGTGGGGGTAGGGTTTTCTGTAGTGTTTATAATCCCTTTATTTTTAGAGTTTGTAATATTAGTTACTTTTATTCTAATAACATAAATACTTTGGATTTTTCAAATTTTATATATTTATTATATTTTTATTGAAGTGTAAATATAGTTTACTTTCATATACTGTACTAAGTTCTTTATTTATACTTATGGTCTACTACAATGAAATTTGGGATTTTCATACCATATCTTAGGATATCTATGTTGTTTCTAACACGTTGGAGGTTTAAAATTGGTTGATATTGGGAGGTTTAAAATTGATTGATATTGTGAGTTGCCTTAGGATATTTCGCAAGTTCCTACAAAGAACACAGTTCCAAGCATTTAGTTAAGATTCAGCGCATATGTATAAACCCTAGCTTAGATATTAATTTTGACGAAAGAAATTTCAATAGAGCATTAAATGTTACCTGTGAGCCAGAAGAGAGTCAAGACGTGAAGGAGTTGTCACCAGCACAAGAGAAATACATAGAGAAGCAATCAAACCCTCATGCCGACCCTGTAACGGAGGCAGTAATAAACAAACTCAAAACTCCACAAAGTTGTGGCAAGGAACAAGTAATGACAGAACTAAAACCATGTACAGGCCTCGAGCCAAGCGAATAAGCAAAGACCACTTGCACAGTATTGTTTACACCCAATCGAAATCGAGACTACAAAACTTCGTATCGAGACCACTCAGCATCAAATACAAACCACGGACCTAGCAAACAGAAAATAAACAACCTCTCATGGCCACAAGGAAGCTACATAATGTAGCATGTAGGCCGACAAAACCCTCAGAGCCAAATGCCAAAGGAATAGTGTTTTCACTCCTTTTAAGTCACCAATGCACGGAGGAGATCAGACCACGTGCCCTCCCAAATTATTTAACCATGCGAGGGTCATGTCTATAGTCAACTCTGAACTATAAAAAAAAAACTTATCATTGCCCATAATTGAAAACTATGCAATCGACTATTGTATATAAAGACTTATATTATTTGCAAATCGATTGCATTAAGGCCTTTTATCATTACTAATAATTAATCTATGTCATCGACTATAGATTGAAGGTGCATAAACCTTGTTAATAATACAATCACGAAGTTCAGCCATAGTATAACGTTGATAAAGTTGATTCTCATGTCTACTTTGCCAACGACCCTTTGGATGGTTCTTATTATTGCTTACAAAGTCAATTATATGATTGTTTGTGCTTTGCTTAAATCTAGCATAATATAGGAACATCATTTATAATGTTTCTACTTTGATGTGGACCTTAGGATAGAAGTTTTTAGGTAGTAAAATTTACATAGTAGTTATTAAAAACTACAACTCAATATAGTGTCACAATGGAAAAGATACTTACGATAGAGTGATTCTCATATTAGCTTGAGAAATTAAATTTATTTTTTAATCTCATATTACTTCCCCTACCATAAATTTGATTTTGTTTCCTACTTGGGAGAAGAGGTAGTCAAACGAGAGCCTTAGCCATTTCTTAACCCTAATTGGGCTAGCTGAATAATGTTTTAAGGCACCAAAGGTTGCACTAAGATGTAAGAGAGCGGGTCCTAAAAAATACCCAATCATATTTGACTATGATGTAATAGACTTGTTTTAGGTGGTTTACTTAGTTTCTTCTATTTGACTCTTCTTACTTCTATACATTTCATAAGAGTATGTCCCCTGCATTTTTCTAAAGTTTATTACTTAATCTTACAAGGACTTCTAAAAAAAACTTTCATAGAGACACATTTAGCAATCCCTTTAAATATAAAAGCCAACAAAAAGCCCTTTCATAGCGACACAATCCATTTAAATATAAAAGTCCCTTTAAATATAAAAATCAATATAGTTATATTATGCTTTAAATATTGAGTATTGTTAAAATTTATTTAACTATAATTAATTTCATTAGTATTAAAATTTATTTAGATATAACTGAAACCTTTATATACCATTGAGTTATAATCATTTCTTGTATTATAATTGGGGTTGATTTTCATATTTATTCATCCAAGTTAAAAATAAAACCATGGTTTTCAGTTTTAAATGCACCTTCCCAAGCGGTGTGTACCTCCAAAATGCATACTAAATTGCTAGGTGTGAGAGGTGTGAGTATCTCCTAAATCCATACTAATTTTCCATATGTGAGAGGAAGTGATGCTTTCATTTTGGTAAAAAATTAATGATGTATTTTTTATGTTCAGCTATTTCTATAAGTCGTCGTTAATTTTTTCTTAATTTTTCTAGAGTTTGAACTTTAATGAAAGTGGTTTCTAAACCCAAATTTTAATTGCAAGTAATATATTGGATATGGTGGGTGTGTATTGCATAATGTTAGAGGGTGTCATTTATGATTTGTGTTAGAGGGTGTCATTTATGATTTTCAATAATTGTGTTATACATACAAATACTGAATATCATAGTTAGAAGCATATATTTAAAATCTGTGGCTGATCTTTAGTGAAAATGAACTCAAAGGGAGTTTCTACATTGCAAGCATTTGTGTTTTTTTAAGAAAGATCAATGTACATTGGGTGTGATTGATGTACAATCATGTCACTATTGATATAATCAATATGTCATCACATGATTCGATTTAGTAACAGAGAGGAAACTACCTTGCAAGTATGAGGTTCTTGACTTTTTCCTCGCAATTTACCTAGGTTTTCCTATTAAATGAGGAGATTAAATTCTAAATGGTTAATTATGCATGCTATAGCTAGCTTATTTCTCTGTATTTTATTTCATCATTTACAGGTTAAATTGAGTCTTCTCTGACACAGGTATTTCTTTAAGCAGATTCTAGATTTTTAAGTAAGTTAGATTTCCTATTTATTATTTCAAGTTCAAAACATAGAAATAATATCACATATTGTGTACCTAAACCTTATTAACCCTAACTGATAGGATTTTGAAACCAAAGAAATATTTTAAAACTAACTTTATATCTTTTCTTTGCTGGTAGATTTCATATTGCTAGCAGGATTGTATTAACTATAACTTCCAAAACTCTTATCTATAGCCTTAGCATAATTTACATGCATAGATTTATAACTTAAATATAATTGTTGAAACTTTAAATAATCTATCAAACACAAGTTAAAGAGAGTTAATTTGTTATTAAAAGCATGCCAATTAACATAAACGAAACTCCACACCAATATTTTCCACTTTACAAAATTTAACCACATTGTATGCTAGCCTTTGAGACTTATCAAAGTCTGTAGGAACATTTATTTATTAAAAAAAAATCATGCTATCAACTATCAACATAAAATTCAGCCATAAACTTAATAACGAAAACCATTATTGAAATAACGAATCCAATTGACGTTTTCAAGATCGAATCGTGTCGGCACTTTTATCGAAACAAATCCATGCTTATACAACATTAAAACCATAAACGCATGCATCCCAAGATCGAATCCTGTGGGCTCATGTCATTTTATCAAACCACAATAGGCATCAAATACTGTAGGATTCGATTGGGAAACATTTTCAGAACGATGCAAAGATTTATAATTTTCCTCATAATTCTAAAGAAACTGTGATAACGAAACTAATTTATGAAAGGGATTAACCAACGAAACTTTTACATAGAATACGAGTTGAAATCATAGCTTCCAAGATCAAATACAAAACCTAGTAATAAGCCCTATTCAAAATCATTGCGATGTTGATATTCCACAATAATATAAAACCAAATGCACACGCGGCATTCATTATCGAGGCTCATGACCGAAAGGTAAAGAAAAACCCATTAACACAATCCATGTAAAAAGAACCACTAACTACGCTATCACAACCATGACATCCACATTTTCTCCATAGTAAGCTAAGCTTATAGCCGTATCCATACAAAACCAAAGAAAAGAGAATTAGATCATAAAACACCATTAAAATAAACATTGCCGTTAAGAAAATACATAGTCATGAATTGAAAAGGGTGTCATTGCCAACAATGGAACTGCTGCAAGATAAAATAAATCATTTAAAACCAAATACACAAAACCTCCATTTAAATACCAAAACAAGAGTTTAAGTACAGACAACAAGATACATAGGGTTACAGCCTTGCCAAGCTAGTGACAGTTTAAATGAATAAACCCTAGTTGAATACATATAGTTATACCTTATTTAAATTACAAATAAAAATACATAGGACCATGATACAAATAATGGCACCATTGCAAGGAATGGTACTTCCATAATTTAAGACCCGTCATTAAAAACTAAACCCCAGAGTTTTCATTAACCATCGAATTCACACGATTAAACGATCAACCCAAAATAAATTACAGAGCTAAGTCATGATAGTCATGGACCAAAGGCGCCATACTCGAAAAATCATAAACACCATAACTTCATACGCATCTTTGGATTCCCTTTAATATAAACAAGACCTTACACAATTGAAACCGTTAAACCAAATCATTCACCATTACAACATCGAGCTCAAAGCTCTGCTAAAAACATCTATATCTAGAGGTAACAAATTCAAGATTGTTTGTATAGGGATTACCCATGAAGGGTATTTGTGGACATCGTGGTACAAACCACAACCCATCCATGGAAGCTCTATCATTTGAGAAAGAAGAACAAAATCCATTTAGAGGTACGCCAATTCTACATTTGAAACAACAAAGTATTAACTCTAAAAACCTAAGTGGAGAGCATACCCTCCGCATACGTAGGGAAATCCAGTTCCTCACACAGTGACAAAACCAGAGAGTCGAACAGAGAATACCCACAACAATGAAAAAATGATCCTTCCATCCATGACAATACCGAGCATAGGGTTTTAGTTTTCCAAATCTTGAGGAGAATTTACTCCACCAACAACATCATGATATGCTACCCTCTTGCCTATCGTTCAAACCACAAATGCATTTTAGTATTGGGAATGCGAACTGTTTTGGGACCACCATACATATTGCATTAACATAAGTTAATCCAAGGTCCACGGCATATGGAATATTCCATGAATGGACCTTCATATGATATATCATATGCACATAAAATTCAATACCATATAACTAAGTCTTATGACTTAAGCCCTTCACATTTTAGCATAAAAACATTCCAATCATATGTGATAAAAACTAAGCATAGGAATAAAAGTTCAATAAGTCTTCAACCACAATAATAATGTTAATAAGATATACATAGGTTTAAATAAACCACATCTATGCATAAAACAATAATGCGAACAATATTAGTAAAAATTACTAGGATAGGACTTTGTTCCTTTTGTCTTCAAAGTCAATAGAGTAGTATAGCATAGGTATCTTGGCAATGTTTAAGCTGTCATAGAAAGTATTCGTCACCTAGTGAACCTACACAAAAATGAAGAGGAGTTACATTAGTTCAAAATGAACTAAGTAAACCTTGTAACATCAAACAAAACCAATTACCTCTCCAAGTGGGCCTATAACGGATACAAGTCCTCGCATTCCACCCCTTAAAAATTACAAGTTAGGTCAAAATGAAATAACTGAATGAAATATATGCACATGAAGTAAGACATAAACACAAATACATGTTAAAATAGTAAATCACTAACTGAATAATCATTTAAAGCAGATCAAGTAAAACACACATAGTGTATAAGTACATCGCTAGTTACATAGGAGAACATCTAGAAATGGTAAGGACAACTTACGACACTTTGGTGTAGCAATAAAAGATTGACACATTCAAATTTTGGGGACATTACATTACTGTTCATCTAACTCAGCTCCCTGTAAGAAATCAAAGTAACATTACCTATCTAGGAATTGAAAAGAAATTATATTTCCTATCATCCTAATCAGAAGGTTTATGTTCTAAGGAGAAATCCACCTAGAATTACTTTTGCAGTAAATGAAAGTCTAACTTACCAAATAAGAAAGATATATACTCACTAATCAACAACAAATTAATCAAATCAAAGGAATTATCTAATTGGAAAACTCTAGAAAGATAAATAACATGTGCAACATAAGAGATCAGCAAGTCTGTAACAACTACTAACACACTTCGGCACAAGAGAAAATATTAACTACAAATTCAAATTTCACACCACACCATCTGCACCAAGCCAAAGGAAAACCAAATAATGCAATCACTGAATGAATGCAGTTGTAGATAGCTGTAAAGTTATATCAAACTGAAATTCCAGACAAAACAAAAAAAAATACTAAAACATTTAAACTACCAGCAAGTCTATTAGAAGGCAGGTCGTGGCCTTTCAATAGAGATGTTGTTGAAAGATCACAAAGGTTGCAATAAAGGAATACTGAGAATTGTCACTCCTTTATTAATTTGATAAAAAAAATGCATTTATAGTTACAGTCACTCTGCTATTTCTCTTACAACTTGTGTTTGAACTGAACCCTTGGCTCTCCCTTCCTATGCATACTTATACAAGGAGAAAGTTATTTTGTTACATCAATTTTGGGTAGACATAATGATATTTTATCTTCAGGATATCGAATCATCAATATAGTTATAGCTAATAATCCCTTTCATAAACTCAACTCGGGAATAAATAGGATTTTACTTCGACCTATTCCGTGAATTGACATGCCCAACAAACTACAAAATATTCTTGGGGAGTTTCAGTTGCAAACGTGAAGGAAGATCCAATATTCCTTATACATTAATATTGAGCATGTCATTTGAGTGGGTAGTTGATGTCAGGAGGGACTAACTTCTAGATATGATGATTTGTTGCAGTTGCGCCGCCTGTGATTTTGAATCTTTCTTTCAAATCATGGACATGTCACGACAACGAAAGATAAAATCCATGATTAACGGTAACCATTTAATTGGATGGAACGAATTTCTGGCCGGTAACTTTTATCAGCATTTCAATAACTATTCAATTGAATAATTCTTCAGCCGAATAATTTTTTACCATATAAGGTCAGCTGCGGTCGCATTTCCGTTATTTTTGCATGCAGCGATTTTTCGTTGTCTTGCTCCTTCCACCACCTGTAGTGCCACCTGTCTCGTATCGCCACACGATTGGTTGGTCATTGATTGTCATCCCCCTCCAAATCACCCAACCATCTGATGTGTACATCCACCATCTTGTCACCCCTCTATCTGTCTAGTTTCCTCTCGGCATGGAGGTCAATCCTAGAGGTTTGTTCGGCATGGAGGTCTATTTGTGGAGATGCACATGGTCTTTTCATGGTGTGGTGTTGCTGTGCTATCCCTTGCTTTGCTGTGATTCCACAATAGTGCTTTCTATGAAATCCAAAAAAGTGTTTCCTAGCATGATAAAATTTTTCAAATTCGCAGGACCCCAATTTGCCTTCAATACATTGTCAAATAAATAGAATGACAGGTGTGGCATGAAAAATAGAGTAGGTCTGTTCACTTTCCATTTGCAGTATTCGTTAATAGTGAGATAAGTACAGTTGAAGGCTTCTATAGCCATTCGCTCGACTGAAGAGTGCATTGGATCGTAAACCTCAATATCATTCACTAATTTAAATTTGTCTCGCAACAATAGAGAAAAATCGAACTGCATGTGTCTATGCTAGGAATTAAGCCTTCCAAGGCCATAAAGAACCAGTTGTAATCATGAATAATGTGGGCCAGTCGCTATTACACTTTCTATTTGTTCCATCATTTCTTCATGCTCCATTTGTTCCACAAATTGCGAATAAAATGGAGATTTCTCCAACTTTTATTTTGCCACATATATAGCAACATAAATGTCCTTAAACTTTTTCTCAGTTTCTAAAGCAATTACTTTTGCATTGGGTTTGTCATGGTTTGGTTATGAAATGTCATTATCGGAGTCAAAAAAATCAATTGGTTTTGCATTGGGGTTCTCGTGGTTTTGTTCTAAAATGACAGTATTGGATTCAATATCCATGATTGCTGATCTAAACTAGGCAGTGATAGAAGCAACAAATAAAATAGTAAAACTTCAAGCGTAATTTGAGAACTCTTAAATAGTAAAAATTCAAGTGTAATTTGAGAACTCTTTCAAGATGTGGATAGATAATCTATTTATTTATATATCATTTGACCAAGTTGAAGCAGACTAGATGTCATGTCGGTTGAAATCATGTGCTTATATCGTGATTTTCTATTACTTATATATAGTTTGGTGGTACATAATTATGATTTAATGTTAAATAAGAATTTTGGTAATAATTCTTCATCCTCTCTGAGATGTGTACGAGCTTCTCGAATCTACCTTGATGAGGCTCATGATTGGATTTTTTTGCTTTTCCATTTACCCTTCCAAAAGTTATAGTGGGATATCATGTTATCCCTTTTCTCGAAGTTATAGTAGGATATCATGTATCCCCTTTCATATACAACATTTATCTTTTCATTAGGGATATCATGGTATCCCATTTGATGTGGGGTAGGGTTTTCTGTAGTGTTTATAATTGCTTTATTTTTAGAGTTTGTAATATTAGTTACTTTTTTTCTAATAACATAAATAATTTGTATTTTTCAAATTTTACATATTTATTTATTTTTATTGAAGTGTAAATATAGTTTACTTTCATATAGTGTACCAATTTCTTTATTTATACTTATGGTCTACTACAATGAAATTTGGGATTTTCCTACCATATCTTAGGATATTTGTGTTGTTTCTAACATGAGGCAGCTTTAAAATTGGTTGATATTGGGAGGTTGAAAATTGATTGATATTGTGAGTTGCGTTAGGATATTTGTTGTGAAATGAGTGGTTGAATTTCTAAAAGATTGCTCACCTTGATAGGTTTTTTTAAGCATGACCTTTTGATAAAACACCATATTGGAAAGAATCATAAAAGGGCTTTTATATTGTGTGATACAGTTTTATCTCCTCAAAACATTTAAACCAAGAGTTATTTTATTATCAGAAATATATGGATATCAAGGAGGAATTGTGTTTCCTTACGTGTAATGGTAGATATCAAGTAGTATGGAAGGATGTGATTTTGCGAAAATACCAATTTAGAATTGGAAGGTGCAAGGAACATGTGTTTGTTGAAGCACAAGAGAAAAAGACAAGTGGTTGAAGCTACTGAGTGAGAACTCAAGGTGGAAGAGGCAGCTTCCCCAAAATAAAGTCAGAACTCCTAGTTGAGTGATAAAGAGGACGGTCATAAATGACCATGTCCTAGGAAAAATACTATATAATAGTATGTCCATTAGCAAGCAGGAGGCTAGCATTGGATGGGGATTGGATTTGATAATGTGAGTGATGGAGCATTGAGTGGATTTTTCTCTTGTGGTTCATCGAACAAGCTCATGGGTTCTGGAGAAAGTAACTTGGTTTCTCTAGGAGTTGGTTGGGAAGACCATTCCATTTTTGTTTTCCTAGCACTAGTGTCGGGTTCTTACTCTATGTTCTAATTACAATAGGTTTTTTATTTAAGTTCTAGGTTTGTAGCTATATTCATAAGTATGAATGGTTTATTCAATCTTATTGAACAATTATCTAACATATATCGAATCTAGATCTTATGTATGTATCAATTTTAAATCTGTTTACATCTTTGTTTATACTTATGAATGTTTAGATCTGGTTAATAAGAATTCTTAGATAGGGCATCCATACCCATGTTAGGGATTTCTAAATAATTTTATATAATGTAGATTCGATTTCTTTCTTTAAACAAATGTATATTGATGAATTATAGACGTTCTTTCTTATGTCGTAGATCTAGTTAATTTAGAATTAAAGTAGTTAAAGTTAACTTGTTTAAATACTAAACAACTTACAATGAGATTGAAATCAAGGAAATGTAATTAAATAAACTAGGATTAAATTATTTATAAGCTATCAAGATAGATAAACCATACATTCACTATTTATGACTTACCTAATTATTTGATGACATTCAGTTTTTACTTGCTGACATTGTAATGTCCCGCTTGCATACCCCTAAGTACATTGTGTTGTAAAAAATTTTATTGTATTTTTCCTGGTGAGGAGCTCGAGGCCAAGGCCCCACCAAGAATAAGAGTGTGAAATCTATATGAGTTATTTACCGAAGTGATAAAATTAGGAGACCTTCCACACAACTTAACGATGAGAAACTAATCCCACAATGACTAAAAATGAATGGTTAGGAAGTCGTAACTCAATGACGCAGTCCTACATATCGATTGGATTATGGTAGTGTTAGAGATAAGGATTCGCCCTATAAGGGATTCCTACTTTTCTAAAACTTATACTAACTGAGACACCATACCTAGTTACTTAATCCTAATATGATTTAACCATGATAGAGGGGGCTGCAACCATGGTTTTTTCATCGACACAAAAGAGTCAAGGATTTTAAGCTTTATAAATTGAAAGAGAAAGACAAACTCAAGAATTAATTTTAAGGGGACTCTAGGTCGTAACTCCCTTGAACTTAGAGAGGAATATACCATCTTCACCATACCTCATTTAATAATTGACATATATTAGAAGAATATATGGATTTAAGACATATTGAGGTCCTTATCATAATTGACATATATTTGAAGAATATATGGGGTTAACACACACACACACACACAAACACAAATTATGATAGGGAAAATCCTACATTGGTAGGCATAGTTTAATTATATTTTCTTAATGATCCTTAACAACCTAAGAAATCTTGAATAAAGGGTGATTGCATAGGAAAGAATAATCCTTGCCTATAACATATAAATAAAGGATATTCCCCTATGAAAGGAATATTTTCCTTCTATGCTGAGCAGGTAGAAATCTAGTACTCTCCATGACAAGGAGTATTAAAATGTGCAATGCACATATTCTATTTAAGTAGAATGTTTTCAAAAGGAAATATTTCAGTAAAAACTATTTTTAGGATGTAGGCATCCCTAGAAATAATTTCTTGACAGCAAAATTTAAGGGAGACCTGCCTGGCAAGGATAACGACTAAATTACTACCTTGAATGGTGGGAAACTGGGCGCACCTTGAGGAAACGACCGTTCCTCCTTTCTCTATTTAATAAGATGCGGTTTTGGTTGGAGAGGGGGGGAAATAAAATTTGAAATTTCATTTAATCACTTATAAATAAGTTAGATCAGATCAATATTTTTCTCGAGACATTTTCACTTGGGAACCATTAATTCTCTTCAGTAACTCCTAGCACTTACCAGATCCCATACTCAATGCTAAAAATAAGGAGTTACAAACTTAGAGCAATTCCAGAGCTCCTTGCTCAACACTAATGGTAGGATGTACTTGTAGGATACACCTAGGGATACAATGGCCAAGGATCCGATGTTCTAGATATTATGATCAACATCAACATGGAAGGCTCCAGGGCTTATTCCCAACTCTTTCAAAATATATTTTCATGTCTTCCAGAGCTTCACACTCAACAAAAATATAAGAACTCATGTGCTTTAGAGTTTCTTGCTAAACACAAAACATAAATTTACCCATGTGCTCCAGAGCTCCTCGCTCAACACAAAACATCTCATCAATCATGTGCTTCAGGATCCATGCCCGACACAAGCAAACACACACACACACACATATATATTATATGTAATTGGATTATGCCTAGTATATCAAACAAATCATGATGTTCATATATAGTGGGGTCTTTGACCCAGTATATCAAAATAAAACATCAAGGTAACATCATAATCAATGGGCTCGTGCCCATAAGTGTTAGGTCAAAAATTTGGGATATTATAGTATGTGAATTCTGTGAGATGCAGATAGTCTTCCCACTTGATGGGTATTTCCATGACATACATCCTTAACATGTCCTCAAGTACTTGGTTTGTTAGTTTAGTTTTCCTATTTGTTTCAGGCTGATAGCTAGTGCTGAATTTTATCTTGGTTTCCAACCCTGCAAACAATGTCTTCCAAAACTTGGATGTAAACTTGACATCCCAGTCAAAGATTACCATCTTTGGCACTCCATGAAGTCAAAATACCTCCTTCAGGGATATTTTTGCAAGATTGACATCCTTGTAAGTCAATTTCATAGGTAAAAAATGAGCAGACTTGCTTAATTTATGAACTACAACCATAATTAAATCATGTTGTTTTTTATTCAAAGGAAAGCCTATGATAAAATCCAAAGATATTATCTCCCATTTCCATTCAGGAATTTGTAAGGGTTGTAACAAACATGTTGGATGTTGATGTTCAGCCTTCATTTGTTGACATTCCAAACATTTAGACAGGTAATCAACTAGATCTGTCTTCAAATTGGCCCAAAAGAACTGCTTTCTGAGGGCTATTCTCATCTTTGAGTAACTGGGGTGTCCTTCAAAGGGGGGGTTTCTGCATTTCATTCCAAATAAACAGCTTCAAACATGCAACATTAGGCATGTATATTCTTCCTTTAATCCAAATTAATCCTTTATGGTCTATCTTGAATTCTGTTCCATTAAATTCCACCTCTTATGTCAACAATTTATTTATTAGATTTCCATATTCAGAATCATTGATTCTAGATTTTTTTATTCTAATCAAGATATCACCTTATGGTTTATTCACGTTGATCTCATATACCTCGTGAGTTCTTTAGTTGAGTGTATCAGCCACTTTATTTTCCTTTCCTTTAATGTGGTTCAATTCAAAGTAAAATTCACTTAAGAATCCTATCCATCGTGCTTGTCTGACATTGAGTCTAGGCTAAGTAAATATATGCTTTATGCAGGTGTTATATGTCAATAAAAGGAAAATTTTCCTTAACAGGTAGTGATGTCACATCCTTAAGGAATGTACTACTACTACCAATTCTAGATCATGCACTACATAATTTCATTCCTGATCCTTCAACTTGTGAGATTCGTAACTTACCATGTTCCCTTCTTGAGATATTACTCCACCCAATCCCTCCTTTCTAGCATCAGGACATATTATGTAATATTTTTAGGGGTCGTCCACCTTCACGATCGGGGTTGTGGTTAAAATTATTTTAAATTTTCAAAGTCCTCCTCACACTTTACATACCATACAAACTTTACCCCCTTTATGTGTAAGTAAGTAATAGGATAGGATATCTTTGAGAACCCTTGGATTAACCTTCAATAGTACCTGGTGACTACCATGAAATATCGAATGTCAGTGACGTCCTTAGGAATATCCCATTCCATAATTTCTTTTATCTTTTGTGGATATTCCACAATCCATTTTTCAAAGATGACATGTCCTAAGTACTGAATTTATTTCTTGAAGAATTCAAACTTCTTGAACTTAGTGTGTAATATCACCAATTTTGTAATAAATTTTGAAATACTATTTTATTTTTGTTTTGTTTGAATGTGATTGGTAGTATTGGAATATGCCAATAGGTCCTTGAAAGAAAAATGTAATTGAAACATTTTGCTTGTAATAAAAAATCGAATGATCAGGAGGTCGTACCAGGCGTGGGAATGCCAGTATCGCGCTAGACCCACCCTTTGGCATCAAGAGGTAGTAGAGCATAAATTCCTAGGGAAATTGTCCATGAGCTTCAAAATAACTAGGAAAACAAAGAGGATCAATAAGGAAGCATATGCTAGGAAGAGGGACACCGCTGAGTATGCTCGAGGAAAAAATTGCTTGTTGTACAAGCACTCTCTTTTAGGAAAATATTTATCAACAGAGAATGAGAAATTAGTTTTGACTGTCACCAATATTGGCATCCATAGTTTATCTCAGGGGTGATTGAGGACGGAGAGATCTATGCCTAATCTATGGTTGGGTGGAACATGGTTGTTCCCTTTTCATTGTGGCTCGTACTTCAATAGGTTCGAGTATTGACTATTGCTCATGTTATTTTATTGAAATATGGGTATGTTTTTTCATATTCAAGATGTGTTTAATGTCAATGAAATGATGAATTAATAGTTTATCTTTGTTGATGTTAATGACGCTTATGGGCTAGTGTACTCATACGCTATTTGGAATACCTTTAGAAAAATTAAACTCAAATGGTAGATTGTGGTTATGCATAGAGTTATTGGTTTACTGCATGATATCCTTTGATTGATGAGCTTAAGGCTCATTAGTAGATGTAAGAATGTATTCTTTACATGTTGCTACAATGTTAGTAGAATTCCTTAGGTATGGTGATGAAAGTAGTGTATCTAAATGGTTGTGTATGCCTTTATGTAATCTCTGGTTATTAGTAATGTCTGCAATGTAAGTGTTTGTGAGTATACTGAAGGTGTTGAGTGATTGTTCATTGCCTATAGATAGACTGATATTGGTTTTTATACGGCTCCAACTTTAGCTGAACTACTAAAGTTAACCCAACCCAGATTACGATCCCGCTAACGCTCAATGAAGGGTGTACTTCAAGTTTGCATTGAATTGGTTTACATAATTATTTTATGAACACCATCACTGTTAACTTCCTTGCTTGTTGAACATGTGAAATCCTTGAGGACCATCGAATCTATATCAACAATGAACCCCAAACACCATAAGGCGGATTTGAAAATAATTTTGTAGACATCATCTATTTTCTTAACCTCTGCTAGTTGAATCAGAGAAGTGACCCTATGCTGTTGATGGTTCTTTGGCGAAATCATGATCATTGAAGTAGGCAGCCTTTAATACATTTTTCTCTATAACAATAACTTGCATACCTCCAACCTTGGAGCATGATATCCAATGGGGATGGGACACGTTATTTCCACACATTTCTCATCATGCACCACAAGTTTTTCTTTGTCCGTGCCATTTCTCCTCATGAAATGGCTCACAACTATGGATTTTCTCTATGATTTATCTTTGTTGTCGATTGTGAAGGTATTTTTATTCATGAGTACTTTTGGTTCTCAACACTTATCTCAAGTGTTAGTTTTCTTTCAGTGGATTTGTTCTCAGACACATACTTGTCGATATCAATAGGAAATGTAATTCTAATTTACCAAATAAGAAATATCTCTACTCACTAATCAACAACAAATTAATATAAGAAAAGGAATTATCTAATCAAGAAAAATCTAGAACGATAAATAACACACACAACACAGGAGCTAACCAGGTCTGTAACAACTACTAACACACTTCTTCATAAGAGAAAATATTAACTTCACAGTCGACTGTCACACCACACTACCTGTAGCAAGAGAAAGGAAAATGAAACAATGCAATCACTGAATGAATGCAATTGCATCTAACCATAAATATATATTAAACTAAAATTCCGCACAAAACAAAAATAAAATACTAAAACATCTAAACTACCAGCACCTCTGTTAGAAGGTGGGCCCTGGCCTTCAAACAGAGATGTTGTTGAAAGGTCACAAGTGCTACAATAGAGGAATACTGAGAATTGTCACTCCTTTATTAATTTGAAAAAAAATGTAGTTACTATAGTCAATCTTCTATATCTCTTACAACTTGTGAATGAATCGAACCCTTGGCTCTCCCTTGCTACGCATACTTATACAAGAACAAAGCTATTATGTTACATCAATTTTTGGCAGCCATGAATATCTTTGATGTTTAGGGTGTCAAATCATCCAAACAATTACAAGTAACAATCCCTTGCATAAAAACACCTGAGGTATAAATAGGATTTTACTTCGACCTATTCTGCAAACTAACATGCTCAGTGAATTATGAACAATTCTTGGGGAGTTTCAGTTGCAAACGTGAACGCAGATCCAAGATTCCTTCTGCATTAATGTTGAGCATGCCATTTGAGAAAGTAGTTGATTCCAAGTGGGACTAACTTCGAGATATGACGAGTTGTTGCAGTTGCACCACCTGTGATTCTGAATGTTTATTTGAAATCATGGACAAATCAACACAACAAAAGGTAAAATCGATGATTATAAAATAAAACAAAGCATAAAATGAAATAATAAAAAATGATTTATACATCAGATATTTATGCTTGTTTGTATGAGAATGATAAGGATTCAGATACAAAACGGGGAAAAATAGGGAAAAGGATGGAACAACGTAGGGAAAAAAGGGCTAAATTAAGGACCCAACAATAACCATGCTTTGATTCCATTATGTAACACACCTCAAAAATGCATAATTGTTTTATTATCTATAGTATATATCTACAGACACATCATTAAAGTCCATAATTGTAACATGGTGTTATTCAAGATTGAGAGTTTATTGTGTATCCTTGGCATTACTACTTTGATCAATCATTCCTAAAACTCATAATCCAATTCTAGAGAACTATTTTTCAAAAACACTTCATTGTCTTAATCTTGTAGTTCGGGTAATTATAGTATCATTGTAATTAAAGACTTTGGTGTTATAGTAGTTTACAAATAGCAAGAATTTGAATGCATTAGGATGAAATTTGAATCTACCAATTGGATTTGAGTGTACCTAACTAACTATGTAAATCATGGTGTCTCAATCAATATTAGATTCCAACAGATCAACTCCTAGATGTCCAACCAACTCAATCAATCAGTGATAGCTAGTTAACTTAGTACAATTGAGATGGTAGGTGGGAAAAACTGCCTACTCCACAAACAACCATGCATTATCCATGCATAAATAGCGCTAGCTAACTGATTGATATTTAACTAAAAGTAATTGGGGGCTAACTGATACTAACTAGTTCCAACTCCACCTAATTCATGGAGCTTGGTGTCGGTACTACGAGTGGCTCCTTAAATGTAGGGATTGGTCTAGGAGGCTCCCAAACTGATGCATGCACATTTAGTAAGTGCGAGTTAACCTCTAGCAGTGTTCTCGACACTCTAGTAACTGGTATAGGTGGCCCCATTAGGCCAAGTGGACCCAATGGTACTAGTGGACGCAAATAATTAATTACGCTTCCTATTTTAGGATAAATAATCTAATAGATAGTATGGTCAATGGAGGATTAATAATCCTAACACCCCCCTGAATCCTAACTTGGACAACAATGGGCCCTGGTAACAAAACCATGGGTCACCCAAATACAATCTAAAATACATGAAATAAAAATGTTGCTTAATACAACTATGAAAATAGGGGAAAACCTCTTGGGAAAATGCCTTCGTCAAAAAAAGAAAAATATCAAACTACAAGCTATCCTTAGAATAAAGAAGCCTCCTCCTTAGAAAAATAACTTGAGCAAAAACACTACTGCAAATTTTCAGCTGTATGCAACAGCATGGTCCATCAGCAGACCTCTCAATGTATGTCTAAACTGATGACTATGTTTGTCTCTTCTGGATGGTGAAGGTAGAGAATGATCAAATTTCTGCTTTTGTGGGCCATGTAGCTGATCATTCTACATAATTCTGTAGAGAGTGAATCCGTGAGAGATATTGCATCATGCTCATTCTAATAATGGGACCTTGTTCTTCTTTGATCTTATGGATCTCCAGCACCACTTCCAGTTTCATCAAGAAGATTTTGAGCTGATCTTGGTTTAGGATTCTAATTAAGAATGGGTACTAGATCTAGATATAGAATATTTTGAAATTCAGTCTCAATAACAGGATCATGCTAAATGTGATCTTCTTCATCTGAATCTAAAACTTGTAACACATCATCATCATCAAAAATATGTGGAGAAACAGTTATTCCTTCTTGTGTTGTTGGATGTGTGTCACACAACTGATCTTCTTTGAACTGGACGCTTATTTCAATGAAGCATCTTATTGATGCAACCTCCATTAGTTTGTAAGCTTTTGCATCTTCTGCATGTCCTAGCAGAAGGCATTCACTACTTTGGGATTGGAAGGCCTTCCTCTTTTCAAGTGGTATTTTGGCCCAATATTTGGAACCAAAAACTCTCATATGAGAGACATTGGGATTATACCCATGTTGTGCTTCAAATGGAGTGACCCCAACCACTGACTTGTGGGGCACCCTATTCTTCAAATATGAAGCAAAGTTTACTACGTCATAACAAAGAGAAGGAGGTGGATGTTTGGAATGGACAAAACATGTTTCCATCTTATTCAGTGATCTGTTCTTCTTCTTAGCCACACCATTCTATTGTGGTGTGTATGGAACCTAGTGTCCCAGTCAAATCCCCTCTGATTCACAGAAACTCCAGAAGTATCCTTTGATGTATTCTCCTCCTTTATGAGATATTATTGAATTGATATTCTTATTGAAACTGTTCTCTACCATATCGTTAAAAAACTTTAAAAGCATAAAAAACTTCTGATTTTTGTCTCATGAAGTAGATCCAATAGTACCTAGAACAATCATCAATAAAAATGAGGAAATTCTTGCAACCATTAATGGATTTTTTGGGCATAGGTCTAGCTACATCACTTGTATCAAATGAAGGGTAGAGGCATCTCTATGTGCCTTCCCAAAATCATATCTCTTTTGTTGATTCTTACCTACCAAGAAACCAACACATACTCCATTGGAAAGTTTGGATGGAGGGAAAACCTTCAACCGTTTATCATTGTGGAGTTACTGCAGATACTTGAAATTGAGATGGAAAAATACCTCATGCCAAATATTGCTGGTGTTGTTAGCATGAGACTTTAGAGCATGCTTCACTTTAACTGATCCCCTTCCTTCTGTTGGAATCTGGGAATCATCTCCCATGTGAATGTTAGGCCCCTTTTATAGTGAGAGGGTAGATAAGGATTCTTTGGAATAATCCATGTGATTAGAAGCTAAAAAATCAATTATGTATGATGTCGATTGTGTAATTCTAGCATTCAAAGCATGACACCTTTCATCATATTTTGTCTGTGGTTCTTCATCAAGCTTCTTTTCTCTTGGAGGAATGTTATGCTGCTTGAGAAGAGTTGGAATTTCATCAAGGTGATTCCTCATACAATAATATTCAATATGGTACCCCTTTCCACAATAAGCACATAACTCTTTTCAAAAAAAAAATTCCTAGAGACGGAGGCCCCTTCATAACTTTGTTGATTTTGTTTAGGCTTCGAATTAGCTACTTTTGGATACTTCTTCTTTGATTTCCCTTTGGCTTGTGCTTTGATAGAGTCACACACTAGGAGAGCCTCATATTTGGAGGTATTAATGAATCCCATTCAAATCAACTTTTCTTTCTCCTCGATTAAGGACTCGGAAAAGAAATCTAATGAAGGAATTTTTCAATCAGGGAAGCCATCCCACTTGGAATGAAATATAGAAACAAATAAAGAATACTTAGGGCCTATTTTGCTAAGTATGGAGAGGAAATTTTTCTCATCCTTCCGTTATATTCCACACTATCTGCATTGAAGTACTAGAGGCTTGAATTTAGTAAAGAATTGCTCAATAGTCTCGAAACTGCTGGGATGTAAAAAAATTAGCTCATTCTCTAGAATTTGTCCATAAAGATCATCTTATTTGTTAAACAAGATATCAAGATTCTACCAGGATTCTCTGGGAGTCCTCAAGCCTTCTCAAAGGAAAATGTGATCTCTGGATATATGAGTGCATAAGTACCTAAATTCTTGATCACAACAGTTCAGAAACTTGTTCTTTTCAACTGGTTGATGAGGCTCTTCCTCCATTCCTTGTATTATCCTAAGGTAGCCATGCTGGAGCAAGGATAGCTACATATCAATCATCCAATCAAGATAATTGGAATTTGTAAGGATCCAAGGTGTAAGAGATTGATAACTCATAATTTCTCTGGATGAAAGATTGCAAAACTTCACACAAGCTACATAGCACCTGTATAATTTCACTACAAAACACTAAAAACATTAAACTATGTTAGAATCATGCTTTTCCTCTCGACATGAACATGTATTCATAGTTTTTCATGCCCTTTCTACTTCTCTAAATGAATCCAGAGCTATAAAATTATCATAGGGGACTTATGTGGAAGCCTAGTTGCTTCTGATATTTAATGGAGAGAAACAAACATGAAACCTCCCTAAGAAGGATCTGATACCATATTAGAATTGGTGTTCCATTTAGATATTAAAGAAATTAGTTCTGAATTATTATTGCAGTAAAAGGAGAATGAAGATACACATTGAACAAAACAAATCACACAGGAAACAAATGAGTATAGCTCAGGCAATCATAGTATCATAGTCATTAAAGAATCCGGTGTTGCAATAGTTTAGAAATGGGAAGAATTTGAATGCATTAGGGGGGGATTCGAATCTACCAACTCAATTTGATTGTACCTAACTCACTATCTAAATCATGGTGTCTCAATCAATATCTGATTCCAATAGATTAAATCCTAGATGTCCAACTAACTCAATAAATCAGTGATAGCTAGTTAACTCAGTGCAACTGAGGTGGTAGGTGGGAAAAAGCACCTACTCCACATGTAGCCATGAATTACCCATGCATAACAAGTGCTATATAAGTGATAGATATCTAACTAAAAGTAACTGGGGATAACTAAGACTAACTAGTTCCAACTCCACCTAATCGATGGAGGTTGGTGGTGGGACTCCCAATGGATCCTAAAATGCAGGGATTGGTCTAGGAGGCACCCAAAATGATACATGCTCATGCATTAGGTGGATGTTAACCTATATTAGTGTTCCCCACACTCTATTAACTAGTATAGGTGGCCCCATTATGCCAAGTAGAACCAATGGTACTAGTTAGTTTTTCAACATTAAGCTTATCATTATTAGGATCTTTAACTGAGAGAATAACAAGAGTGGCAATCAAACAAAAGAGACAATGAAAATAGTGTTTTTCCTCAAGGAAACCATAAATGGAGAAAACCTTGCAACTTCCTCAGAGATAGAATTGGCACCAAAGTATAAAATCCCAAAACAGTAAGTGATCTCTCGACCGCAGTAACCTTCTTCTTATCTAGCCCCGGTGTCTTCTCCTTCCTCAAATATGCGCTACACTTGAGTGTGTATGATTTGTGTGATAAATAGAGACTCTATTTTTCTATTTATACTAATCCCGACATGATTAAAACCCTACTAGTCCCGACCTCTACTAGGAGAGTCTAATAACCCTAGTGCCCCAGAATTGCGAGGACTTTAACCCTTAGACAATCAGAGGGTTACCCACTATAACTTGACATGACTTGTTTACATTATAGATTGCCTCGATCGAAACATCAGGGCATGACAACATGACTCAATTACATAATAGATACATCCCGAAATAAACATCGGGTTACAAGACATAAGATACATAGATGAATACATTCCAAAGTTACAAATACATCAACACTCCCTCTTAACTAGGAAGGTATTCTTTCGACACAATTTTCATCACTGGTCTTCTTCTCTACATCAACAAGATCATCTCATCATCTTCCTCTTCAATTCTTCAAGTCATCTTCTTCTTGAATTCTTCTTCGTCTTCTAGTCTTTAGGTCATCTTCTTCTTCTTTATCACAGGATCTACATCATCATGACTACTACCTCATCACTACTGAATCATCACTCAATCTGGATCATCATCAAGTCTAGATCATCTCATCTATATCACTTATTATGGATCATCTTGTCTGAATCATCATCACAACTAGATTTTCACTTGATCTGGATCGTCATCAAATCTGGATCACTTGATTTGGATCATCATTAAGTCTGGATCATCATCTACTATCTCATAATGGTGCTATCTCGATTCTTCTCATCATAGGAAGTTCTACAGAGTCAATCCTATGGGCCTACCCTTCATGTAGGTATTCATCAGTGCGTATATCTGACGCTTAAGTAAGAATGGCCACCCAACTCTTACATTTGACCTCATCTTGTCAGAAAGGCATGCCCATCACTCACATCTGACCTCATCTTGTCAGAAAGGCCCAGCAGTCACATCTGACCTCATCTTGTTAGAAAGGTTCAACACTTATATCTGACCATGTGCAAGCACACCACGTCAAAAAGGCTCTCCACTTACATCTGACCTCATCCTGTCAAAAAGGCACAACACTTACAATTGACCATGCTTGAAAGCACTGCATCCAAAAGGCTCAGCACTTATAATCCATCCATGCATGAAGCACCACATTGGAAAGGGCTCAGCACTTACAATCTGAAGATGCACAAAACACTGCATCAGAAAGGGCTCAGCACTTACAATCTGACCATGCATGAAGCAACACATCAGAAAGGGCTCTGCACTTACAATACAACCATGCATGAAGAACCACATCGGAAAGGGCATGCACTCACATCTGATCATGGAGGAACTAATCCTACCATCGCATCATAATGGCCCCTAGTCCTAGACTGAGCTACCTGGCAACTGACTAGGTGCCTCCATTCCCAAAATGGAAGTTGCCCTTACATCTGACCTACTCGTCAAAATGGCCAACACTTACATTTGACATGGGAGGAACTTAATCCTTTAGCCATGACAAAATGGTTCAGCCCTTACATCTAATCAAGTGGGAACACATCCCTCTATCACATCAGAATGGTTTCTGAGTCCTAGACTGAGTTTTTCTAGTAACTGACCAGGTGCCTCCATTCCTAGAATGGAAGTTGCCCTTACATCTGTCCTACTCGAAAAAATGGCCAGCACTAATATATGACATGGAAGGAACCAATCCTCTCACCATGAAAGAATGGTTCAGCCCTTACATTTGACCATGGAAGGAACCAATCCTCTCACCATATCAAAATGGCTATGGGTCTCATCACTTTCTCTTGGAGGAAACCTCAATCTAGAGAACACCAAGCTTCTCCCTGAAGTACTCAAACTTCAGCCTAGCCAATGGCTTCATCAATACATCAACTATTTGTTCCTCCATCGCAACATAGTGGAGCTTCACTGCTCCCCTCTACACCATATCCCTGGTATAGTGATACTTGATCTTGATATGCTTCGACTTGTCATCGAACACTGGATTCTCTGACAACTTCACACAACTTTGGTTGTCACAATGCATACAAGTAGCATCCAACTAGAGATCAAATATATCAGCCAGTAGCTTCCATAGCCATACTACCTCACAACTATCTGAACAAGCTATGACATACTCTGCTTTAGCTGTACTCAGTGCCACACAGGATTGCTTCCTACTAAACCAAGAGATCACACCTGATCCCATACTACAGCAACATCCTGAAGTGCTCTTCCTATCAATGAAATTGCCTGCCCAATATGAATCAACATAACCCTCTAGGTTAATTTTCTAATTTGACTCATACTTGAGCCCATAATCAACTGTACCCCTCAGGTACCTCAGAATATGCTTTGCAGCAATCAAGTGAACATTTCTTAGATCTGTCAAGAATTGGCTCAAGGTGTTCACAACAAAGAAAATGTCTGGTCTCGTGTTCATCAGGTACATCAATGATCCAATCATCTGACGATACATCGTAGCATCAACCGAATTTGAAGAAGCATCACTCAATAGCTTCAGGTTCAATTCCATAGGTGTGGCCATGGCTTTGCAGTCCATCATCCCAAACCTAAAAGACATAGGAGCAACATAGATCTTGTTTATAGGGGGGTTTCTGTGGATATTATTTGTTTTTAACATATTGGGTGGTTAAAAACCTCTACCTTTATTAGCTTGAGAAATTAAATTTATTTTCTAATCTCATATTACTTCCCCTACCATAAATTTTATTTTGTTTCTTACTTGGGAGAAGAGGTAGTCAAATGAGAACCTTAGCCATTTCTTAACCCTAATTGGGCTAGCTGAATAAATTTTTAAGGTACCAAAGGTTGCACTAGGATGTAAGAGAGAGGGTCCTAAAAAATACCCAATCATATTTGACTATGATGTAATAGACTTGTTTTAGGTGGTTTACTTAGTTTCTTCTATTTGACTCTTCTTACTTCTATACATTTCATAAGAGTATGTCCCCTGCATTTTTTTTTAAGTTTATTAAGGACTTCTAAAAAAAAATTTCATAGAGACACATTTAGAAATCCCTTCAAATATAAAAGCCGACAAAAAGCCCTTTCATAGCGACACAATCCATTTAAATATAAACTTCCCTTTAAATATAAAAATCAATATGGTTATATTATGCTTTAAATGTTGAGTATTGTTAAAATTTATTTAACTATAAATAATTTCATTGGTATTAAAATTTATTACATATAATTGAAACCTTTATATACCATTGAGTTCTAATCATTTCTTACTTTATAATTGGGGTTGATTTTCATACTTATTCATCCAAGTTAAAAACAAAACCATGGTTTTCAGTTTTAAATGCACCTTCCCAAGCTGTGTGTACCTCCAAAATGCATACTAGTTTGCTAGGTGTGAGAGGTGCGAGTACCTCCTAAATGCATACTAATTTGCCATATATGAGAGGAAGTGATGCTTTAATTTTGGTAAAAAATTAATGATGTATTTTTTATGTTTATCTATTTCTATAAGTCGTCGTTAATTTTTTCTTAATTTCTCTAGAGTTTGAACTTTAATGAAAGTGGTTTATAAACCCAAATTTTAATTGCAAGTAATATATTGGATATCGTGGGTTTATAATGCATAATGTTAGAGGGTGTCATTTATGATTTGTGTTATATTTGGTAAATATTTTTATATTTGGTCTCATTTATTATTTGTGTTATATTTGGTAAATGTAATTAGTAATTCTTCATCCTCTCTCAGATGCATACGAGCTTCTCGAATCTACCTTGATGAGGCTCGCGATTGGATTTTTTTGCTTTTCCATTTACCCTTCCAGAAGTTGTACTAGGATATCATGTTATCCCTTTTCTCGAAGTTATAGTCAGATATCACGTATCCCATTTATCTTTTCATTAGGGATATCACGGTATCCCATTTCATTTGGGGTAGGGTTTTCTGTAGTGTTTATAATTGCTTAATGTTTACAGTTTGTAATATTAGTTACTTTTATTCTAATAACAAAAATATTTTGTATTTTTTAACTTTTACATATTTATTATATTTTTATTGAAGTGTAAATATAGTTTACTTTCATATAATGTACCAAGTTCTTTATTTATACTAAAGGTCTACTACAATGAAATTTGGGATTTTCCTACTATATCTTAGGATATTTGTTTTGTTTCTAACATGAGGGAGATTTAAAATTGATTGATATTGTGATTTGCCTTAGGATATTTGTTGTAAAATGAGTGGTTGAATTTCTAAGTGAAGTGGTGGTAAGTCCATTTGTGATGGCGCCAATAACACTTACACATGCACTAAAACAAACCATAAAGAACTTAAAAACAATGTGAAACAGAGAGGAGGTTGTAAAGCCCTCTGCAAAAATAGAGTTTAAACACCAAGGGTTAAAAACAACACACAAAACATATATTGTACAAAGATAGAGTGGTTTCTCTCTACATGGTTCCTATAGCTCATTTTTTTAGTACATGCATGCACCACAATATATATTAGCAACGGTGGCTAAAATTCTTTGGTTTACAAAACAAAAACTAGAGCTGGGTTTTGGGTTATTTACGTGGGAGTTCTAAGACGCAAGCCTAGTGCTCATAAATCTACAAAAATGCACAGTCACAATCAAAAACAACTTGCAGAGAGATGAATCCTCCAGGAATACCCTTATTCCTCCTCTACCTACACAAACAAACATTACAGTGTGAGTTATAGTTAAATGAGTAAACTAAAAATTCATTTAATAACTTGTAGCGTTAAATAAAATTTACCTAGTGAAGGGCAACGACGAACTGGAAACGATGGTTGAGTGAAGCAAAAAATTGCAGATCACCATGGACGCCATGAAAAATCACAAGAATACCTCATAAAGAAACCATTTTACAAATTCCTATCAAACACCGGAGCAGCTTGGAGGAGGAATGTTATGCTGCTTGAGAAGAGTTGGAATTTCATCAAGGTGATTCCTCATACAATAATCTTCAATATGGTACCCCTTTATGTTGATTTAATTGTAACTTTAGAATATATTAACTTGTATTTCTTATGTATTTTACCTCGATGTTTATTCTGGGAAGTGTTTGTAATTTAATTGAGTCATGTCATGCCCTGATATCCCGATCAAGAGTTTCTATAATGTAAACAAGTCATGTCAAGTCATTGTGGGTACCTCTCCTATTGATCAAGGGTTAAAGTCCCTGCAGTTGCAGGGCCCTAGGGTTGTTAGATTCACCTAGTGAGTTATTGTCAAGATAGGAATTAGTATAAATAGAGAGTGAGCCTCTCTATTTATCACACACTCACTCACACACAGTTGTAGTGCATAGTTGAGGGAGAAGAAGTTGTTGGGGCTAGAAAGAAAGAGGCTACTACTATCGGGAGATCATATTACTGTTTCGGGTTTTTACTTGTGGTGTGGATTCTATCTCTGATGAAGTTGTGGGGCTTTCTCCATTTATGGTTTACCCAAGGGAAAACATTGTGTTCATTTTCTCTTGTGTTTGATTGTTGTGCTTGTTATTCTCTTAGTTAAAGATCCTAATATAATGCTAGCTTAAATGTTAAAAATCTAACATGGTATCAGAGCTAACCTAAGAAGAAGACATTGTGTAGCTATGGGAACTAGGGATTCCTAATTTTTGGATCTCTCTCCATAGATTTTCAGTGAAATAAGGTTGGGGTGACTATCCTCCCTAGGGTGCATCTTTCTGTCGAAGCAGAATCTAATTCTGAGATTTTTCAGTTTTGGACCCGACACTACAGTGGGAAATTAGGGCTTTCCACAGAAGTGGAATTTTTGAGTGATCCCAGGCCTGTATTGATATCCTCCTCAAAATTGAAGTTTAGAGATCAATATCAAATCATTTGGTTGGATAGAACTCTGAGAAAGTCAAACCCTAATCTGCTCCTGAACCAGCACTGCAGAAATTCAACTCCAAATCCAGATCCGACATGTTGACTTGGTAAGATCTAAATATTTTGTATTTCCATTTGAGGTTCTCAGTTAAGATGTCTCACCATACAAATCTTGATGAAAATCTTGAGGGAGTTGATAACCTCTGAGCCTAGAAGTATAGGATCTCCCTGGTCTTGGAAGAAAATGAGTTGGACTCCTACATAAATGAGGAGGTTCCAGTTCCAGAGGAAGATGAGGATAACGCCTTGCATAAGAAGAAGTTGGTTAGGGCTAAGAGGATTATTTTTTAATCAATCAGGGATCACATCATACCACTGGTGTCCTCCCTCAAGACACCTAAAGCTATGTTTGATGCCCTAACCAAACTGTTTGAATGGAAGAACATAAACTGGAAAATGACTTTGAGGAACCAGTTGAAGAATGTAAAGATCCAAACTGAGGAGACCATCCAGTCATAGTTTAAAAGGGTCTCCTAGATCAAAGAACAAATTGAAGCAGTAGATGAAGAAGTGGAGAATGCATAAATTGTGATGAAAACCTTTAATAGTCTCCCTAGGTCATGGGATTCTTTCATCTAAGGAATATGTGCTTGGAAGAAGCTAACCAAGTTCGATAGACTATGGGAAAAATGCTCACAGGAAGAAGTTTGAATATCAGCTCAAGTAGAAAAGATGGGAAGTGGAGATCAAGCTCTCACAGTACACTCCAAGAAAAGAAGAAGGAAAAATCATCATCACAAAGGTAAGCATTCTCATCAAAAAGATAATTTTGTGAAAAAGGATCCATCCAAACCTAGATGCTATACATGTGATAAAAGAGGACACTTTGCTAGAAATTGTCCCATGAATAAGAGTGGATATAAGAAGAAGAAGAAATCCAAAAGAAGACATCATGCTCAAATTGTTGAGGATGATGATCCTCCAAGAAAGAGAGTAAAACAAGAAAGTGAAGACTCTTCAAGTGATGAATAATATTTTCTGATCTCCGCTCTCATGTGAACTATCACACATGGAAGAAAAAATTGGCTTATTGATAGTGGGGCTTCCAAACAAATGACAGGATTCAAGGAATCCTTTGAGAAACTATCCAAACATAATTCACCCCATAAGGTGAAACTTGGGGATGACAACCAATATCCCATAAAAGGTGGTGGTGAATCCTCCAACAAGCTAGACTTTGGAAAGTCTATGAAAATGAAGGATGTCTTGTTTGTACCAGGACTAAAGAAGAATCTTCTCTCCATATCAACACTATATGCAAAAGGCATGTGGCCAAGAGGAAATATTATTGACGATACAATAGTAATTGGAGAACAAGAAGGAGGATTATACAAATTGAAGGGCCATCCAGAACAAGCCTTGGTCCATGACACAGTAGAGCCAAATTAACTTTGGCATAGAAGGCTTGCACATGTGCATTACAGAGCACTACCACTTGCAAGCAAAGCTGTTGAAGGACTTCCGAAAATTTAGAAAAAACATGAAGGAGTATGCAAAGGATGTGCGAAAGGAAAGAACACAAAGAAGACATTTCCAAGTAGCGAAAGCAAAGAAAAAGGAATCTTGAAAATCATTCACTCTGATGTATTTGGTCTAATGTCATCCAATTCTTTAAGCGGGTATGTATACTATGTTTCGTTTATTAATGATTTTTTTAGGAAGACATGGATATACTTTATGAAGAACAAATATGAAGTTTTTAGCAAGTTCAAGGAATTCAAAGCTTTGATCGAGAACCACACAGAAAAGAAGATAAAGACGTTTCGATCATATAATGGCGAAGAATTCACATCAAATGAATTCAAAGAGTTATGCAAAGATTCAGGGATTAAGAGGGAGTTATCCACTCCATATAATACACAATACAATGGAATTGGAGAAAGGAAGAATAGAAAGATCATGGAAGTTGCCAGAGCAATGCTTCATGGTCAAGATATTCCCATGCATATATGGGTAGAAGCTGTTAGAACATCGTTGTATGTACAAAAATGTACTCCACACAAAGTACTCAAGAACATGACACTTGAAGAAGTATTTTTCGGCAAGAAACTAGAAGTCAACCATTTCAGAATATTCTGCTATCCAGTGTACATACACATTCCAAAATAAAAGAGGACAAAGTTAGATCCTTCACAAAAGAAGGGTATATTTGTGGGATACTCTGAAAGCTTGAAAGCTTACGGAATATACTTCCTAGGATTCAAGAAGATCGACATCAGCAGGGATGTAACAATTGATGAAGACTCAGCTTACAATAAATCCACAAAGAGTCCCGCTGAAGATCATGAAAAAACAGAGGCACCCAGAATTCATGACACAACCATGAATGAAGAAACTCAAGAAGAAGATCAAGAATTTGAAGAATCTCAAGAACCTATAGATCAACCTTAGGAGAAAAATCCTCACAAGAGGAAACCTGCTTGGGAACAAGAAGTTATCTAAGGTGCAGAAAGATATGGGGCTCCCGAAGAAAATCACAGAGAAAGAAAGAGGACTAGGTCTTGCTCCAGGTATGTAGCTTTATTATGTGACTTTATCAATACGGAACCTTCCAACTATGAAGAAGCGACAGAAAGGAAAGAATGGAAGGATGCTATGATTGAATACTATCAATCAATCATGAAGAATGATGTTTGGGATGTTGTCCCAAGACCAGAAGGGAATTCTGTTGTAACTTCCAAATGGATCTACAAGATCAAGCATGCTGTAGATGGAAGCATAGAGAAATATAAAGAAATATTCATGGCTCATGGATTCTCACAAAAAGAAGGAATAAATTATGAAGAAACATTTGCACTTATAGCCAGATACACTTCCATTAAATCAGAACATGCTCTGGTTGCAGTGATGAAATGGAAGATACCCCAAATGCATTAGAGGAAATTTAAACTCAAAATGGGCCTTTTAACTATAATTCAAATTCCATGTCATCATGTGTTAACCAATGAAATTTATTTAAATTTGAATTTCCGTATAGTTAAACAAATTTTTAATATAAATTTGGGGATAGGTATCATAAAAAAAAACTACTTTTTTTTTCGTATTTTTGACATACGTCCCTGTGTTTTTACTCAAATTTTGGTCTCAAGAGCTCGTTGGATGTAGAATTAAATTCCACATCCAACGAGTACCCACTTGTCATAATTTTGATGGATCCCTCTACCCAAAAAACAAGAAATACCTGAAAAAACGTGATGTTCATCATCGCGTTTTTTCAGGTATTTCTTTTTTTGGGGGTAGCAAGGTCATTCAAAAGTATGCCGAGTTGGTATTCGTTGGATGTGGAATTTAATTATGTATCCAATGAGCTCTCCCAATCGAAATTTGAGTAAAAACATAAGGATATATGTCAAAAATACAAACAAAAAAGTAGTTTTTTTCTTCTCTTCCTCCAAAATTAACAAATACTATTTTATTATTTTAACTATTATTTTATTAATTTTCCTTAGGAGGCCCATTTTGAGTTGAAATTTCCTCCCATGGGATGTCAATACTACTTTCTTGAATGGTGTAGTGGAAGAGGAAGTGTATGTAGAGTAGCCACTCAGTTTTGAGACACATGATAGGGAGTCTCATGTGTGTAGATTGAAGAAATCCCTGTATGGTTTGAAACAAGCACCTACGACATGGTATGGCAGAATTGATGGCTTTCTATCTAGTTTGGGCTTTACCAAAAGTAAAGCAGATTCCAACCTTTACTACAAGGTTGAAGATGGCAACCCAGTGATAGTCGTATTGTATGTAGATGATCTGTTTGTAACAGGAATGAATGGGTTAATTGTTGATACGAAGACGGAGCTTGTTGCCGAATTTGAAATGAAGGACTTGGGTATAATGCACTATTCTCTAGGCATGGATGTGTGGAAAAATGTGGATGGAATATTTCAAACAAGGGAAGTATGTAGTAGAGATCCTTAAGAGGTTTGGGATGATGGACTGTAAGGCCATGACCACACCTATGGCATCAAACCTGCAGCTATTAAGTGATGCTTAATCAGAAGCGGTTGATGCTATGATGTATCATCAGATGATTGGGTCCTTGATGTACCTGACGAAAACTAGACCAAATATTTGCTTTGTTGTGAACACCTTAAACCAGTTCCTGACACATCTGAGACATGTTCACTTGATTGCTACAAAGCATATTCTCAGGTACCTAAGGGGTACAGTTGATTATGGGATCAAGTATGAGGTGAATCATAATATTAACCTAGAGGATTATGTTGATTCAGATTGGGAAGGTAGTGTCATTGATAGGAAGAGAAATTTAGGGTGTTGCTTCAGTATGGGATCAAGTGTGGTCTCTTGGTTTAGCAGGAGGCAATCCTATGTGGCACTGAGTATAGATGAAGCAAAGTATGTCGCAGCTTGTTCAGCTAGTAGTGAGGGAGTATGGATGAGGAAGCTACTATCTGATTTATTTAATCTCCAGTTTGATGCTACTTGTATATATTGAGAAAACTAGAGTTGTGTGAAGTTGTCGTAGAACCCGGTGTTCCATGACAAGTCGACTCATATCGAGATCAAGTATCACTATACTAGGGATATGGTGGAGAAAGGAGCAGTGAAACTTCAGTATGTTGCAATGGATGAACAAATAGTTGATGTGTTGTTTAAGCCATTGGCTAGAGTGATGTTTGAGGACTTCAAGGAGAAGCTTGGTGCTCCCTAGATTGAGGTTCCCTCCAAGGGGAAGTGATGAGTCTGTGAGCCATTCACGGGGGATTCACTTGTTGACCAATATCCTATCATGTTATTTCATATTGTGGGTTTTAAAATTATCAAAAATCGAACCAATATATTGCAGGTATTGGGGGGATGAGGGGTTTAAGGTGGGGGTGGGTAGGGTGGTTTATAAGGATTGAGGTATAAAAGGTGGTGGGGAGGAGGTTTTAAGTATTGGGAGGGGGTTTCAACAAAAAGTGTTTGGGTCAATATCTCTTGAAATTAAGGGTATTCTTTAATATCCCATGATCGCACGTGCTATGTGATATGTTCACTGAGTGAAGTCCCTATGGAGCCATTCTGACATGGTGAGAGGATTGGTTCCTTCCATGGTCATATGTAAGGGCCGAGCCATTCTGTTATGATGAGAGGATTAGTTCCTCGCATGTCAGATATAAGTGCTGATCTGTTCTGGTGTGACTGTAGTATTGGTTCCTACATGATAAGATATAAGCGTTGAATGCCATTCTTGGAATGGATGCACCTAGTCAGTTACCAGGAATACTCAGCCTGGTACTGAGGGCCATTCTGATGTGACTGTAGGATTGGTTCCTACATGATCAGATGTAAGTGCAAAGACATTATGATGTGACTATAGGATTGGTTCCTACATGATCAAATGTAAGTGTAGAGCCATTATCATGTGATTGTAGAATTGGTTCCTACATGATCAGACGTAAGTAGAGGGCCATTCTAAGGTGATTGTAGGATTGGTTCCTACATGATTAGATGTAAGTGGATATTCCTTTCAACATGGAGGATTGGTTCCTCACATGGTCGAATGTAAGTGATGGGTCTTTTTGACATTGGTTGTCAGATGTGAGTGCTCGGCCTTTCTGATAGGGTTGTGGGATGTGTTCCCACATGGTCAGATGTGATTGTTGGGTGTGCCTTTCTAATGTGATTATAGGATTGATTCCTACATGATCATATGTAAGTGTAGGGTGAGCCATTCTGAATTAGAGTCAGATATAAGTGCTAGAAAAGACCTACATGGAGGCTAGGCCCATAACTAGCATGAACAAGGGATACCTCTGTAGAACTTCCTATGAGGAGAAGAATCAAGAGATAGCACTCGTAATGATGATCCAATAGAGATGTTCCAGAACTAGAGATGATCCAGATCATGTGATGATCCAGATCCAATGATGATGATCCAGATCGAGTGACGATCCAAATCTAGATGAAGATGACTTGAAATATTACTTTTTATCTGAGCAGTACTATGAAGAAAGGGCTAAATAAGTCTATGAGCTAAAAATAGGTACAATGACTATGAAATATTTGAATAGTAAGTTTTTAAGTCTGCTTAGGTATGTGTCATACCTTGTGGATGAAAAACCGAAGGTATAGAGATTTCTCAGTTGTTTACCTTATCACATAAAGGATAGGATTGAGGATGAAAATTCAAAAACCCTTGAAGAAGCTATGAGAAAAGCAAATTTATGTTATGAACAGAATCGGAAAAATGAGAGTATGGCCAAAAAGAATAATAATTATGATCAAAAGAAGAAAGAGTTTGTGCCTAATCAGAATTCTAAAAATAATAATGCCATAAATTTTTCTTATAAGAATTTCCAAGGGAATAAGAATAATTCACAGAACAATCAAAACAATAAAAAAAATGAAGAGCCTACTAATAATCACAGTAATTACACAAAGAACTTTGAACGAAAAGAACCTGAAAAGTGTTGCGAATGTAATGGTCCACATTCTACCTCAGTCTATCCCAATTGGAAAAACACTGTTAATAATATCCATACAATACAAGCCCAGGATAATTGTTGGATATTTAGCAAAGGCTATGCCCAGGATCATTGCAGCTTTGGAGAATTGGAAAGCAGACTATCAAACTTTCATGGTGAAAGTAGAGGGTAAGATAAACCAAGCACCCATAGATATTTTAATTTATCCAAGATCTAGTTCAAGTTATATTTCACCTAATTTGGTAGAAAAGTTTAAACTTCCTCTTGAAAAGTTTGTAAGTTCTTGGTTGGTTCATTTAGCTACTGGTACAAAGAGGAAGGTAACTAGTTTTGTAAAGAATTGTGCAGTAACTATGGATCAATTTGAAACTTTGTGAAGCTTAATGTACTAACTCTGGGTTCATACGACATACTAATCATTATGGTATGGTTAGAGCAACATAAGGTAATATTACATTTCTATGACAAAACCTTTACTTGTATAAATAATGATGTAAAACCAATAAGTGTAAAGGGGATCCCTAGGAAAACAATCGTAAGGCAGATTTCTGCTCTGCAGCTTAAAAAAACTATTAGAAAAGGTTGTAAGGCTTATGCAGTAATAGTAAATAATGAAAAAAATTTAAACAACATAGATAAATTAAATCTGAGGATATACCAGTTCTAAAGGAATATGCAGATGTGTTTCCGGAAGAAATTATGGGACTGCCTCCGAAAAGGAAACTAGATTTTACCATTGAGCTAGTACTTGGTGCAGTACCCTTCTCAAAGGCCCCTTATCAAATGAATATACTCAATATTAATGAACTTAAGTCACAATTAAAAGAAATTATCGACAAGAATTATATTCGACTTAGTGTGTCTCCCTAGGGGGCACCTGTCATCTTTGTTAAGAAAAAGGATGGAAATCTACGACTCTGCATTGATTATTGTCAATTAAATAAGATGACTATCAAGAACAGATACCTGCTACCTCGCATAGATGATTTGTTTGATCAATTACGTGGAGTCATGGTATTCTCAAAAATTGATTTATGATCTGGATACCATCAAGTTAGAATAAAATATGAAGACATCTTTAAAACAACTTTTAGGACTGTATATGGACATTACGAGTTTGTCATCATGCCATTCGGGCTTACTAATGATCAACTTGTTTTTATGTGTCTAATGAATAATGTAATCAATAAATATATGGATACATTTGTGGTCGTGTTTATCGACGACATATTAATTTATTGGAAATTTGAAGAAGAACATAAATAACATTTAAAAATTGTTTTGCAAGAGTTGCAAGAACATCAACTCTTTGTAAAATTTAATAAATGAGATTTATTTAAAAATAAAATCAAGTACTTAGGTCATGTGGTGACTAAAGAAGGAATTTTGGTGGATACCGAAAAGATAAAGGCAATTGAATATTGGCCAGTTTCTAAAGATGTAACTGATGTTCAATCCTTCATGGGGATTAGCAGTTATTACCAGAGGTTCATCAAAGGGTTTTCAAGAATCGCAAATCCAATAACCTCTTTGTAGAAAAAGGGAAAGAAATTTGATTGGAATCAGAAGTGCAAGGATAGTTTTAAAAAGTGAAAAACCTTATTAACCAGTGCACCTATTTTAAGAAAAGATGATCCAAATGAAGATTTTAGAGTATGTACTGATGCCTACAATGATGGTTTAGGCGGAGTATTGACTCAAGAAGGACATGTTATTGCTTATGAGTCTAGGAAATTGAAAATTCATGAAAAGAATTATGCAACCCATGACTTGGAATTAGTTGCTGTCATATATGCTTTAAAGATATGGCATCATCATTTAATTGGAAGAAAATTTATTCTAATGACAGATAATAAGGGACTAAAATATCTGTTATATCAACCTAACTTGAATGCTAAACAAGCTAGGTGGCCAGCTTTTCTAAGTGAATATGATTTCTAAATTCAACACATTAAAGAGAAAGAAAATAAAGTTGATGATGCATTAAGTTGAAATGCAAAGTTAAATTTAATAGTAGCTACCGGCACTTATACAATAGATCTCGAAGAACAACTTAAAGCAGGGTTACCACAAGATGAAATTTACCTAAAGTTACAAGCAAAAGAAAAACAAAATCCAATAGAAAGTCTAAGTATAGGGTACAACTTGAATGGAAAAGGATTTTTACTGTATAAAGACAGAATATATGTACTTAATGTACCTAAAGTTAAGTTATTAATTTTAGATGAAATCCATAAAACTCCTTACTCAGGCCATTCGGGTTATCAGAAGACTATAACCATGTTACGAAAAGAGTATTTTTGGCCCAACATGAAGACTGAATTGGCAGAATATATTGGTAAATGTTTTGAATGTCAGCAAGTAAAAAATGAACATCAACATCTAGTTGTATTACTTCAGCCATTGCCCATTCCTAGTTGGAAATGGGAGATAATTAGTCTTGATTTTGTTACTGGACTGCCTAAAAATCATAATTTAAACGACTCCATAATGGTAGTGGTTTACAAATTGAGTAAACCAGCCCATTTTATACTTGTAAAAACTACTTATAAAGCTGCAAACATAGCTGATATCTTTTTAAAGCAAATTTTCAAACTGCATGGAATACCGAAGGTTATAATTTCAGACCGAGATCCTAAATTTACAGGTAACTTTTGGAGATCTTTGTTTAAAGGATTAAATACTACGCTAAATTTTACTGCCTTGTTCCATCCTCAAACCGATGGATAGACTGAAAGAGTAAATCAATTACTGGAAGATTTACTAAGAATGTTTGTAAAGGATCAGCTAGGTAAATGGGAAGATTATTTACACCTGGTAGAATTTGCTTACAATAATAATTATCTGTTAAATTTTCATATGCATAACTAAGACATCAATATTTCATTTCATTTTCATAACAAAATCATATAAACAGGATCACTGAAAGATAGACAAGCACAACCATACAAAAGGAACACAAACATTTATGCTGGGAAAACCCAGCAAAAGCTTCCTCAATAGAGATGTCCCAGAAAGATAAAAGATAAAACCAACAAGGAGATCAAATCCTGATCCTCCTCCTTCTCCAGCTACTTCTCTTCTCCACTAATGCGCTACACAAGTGAGTCTGTGTTACAAATGAGGAGCACTACAGCTCTATTTATATTCATCCGTTCACTTAAGTTAACTCATCTGACATGTAGGATCGAGTTAATCATGTAGGCTCTAGTTACACATGTAGGCTCAAGTAACCACATTGGGGTGCTAATGACCCACCTTTACAATTAGAGGGGACTAACTCATGACTCTTATTAGTTCTTCCGATTAGAAGCATTGGTGTACAAAGTAATACAAGTGGTTCTCCCGGTAGGACCATCGGGGACCACAAAAAGATACATATAGAATATTATTTGAAGTTACAATATTTTAACATTATCAAGATTCATCCAGATTTAGTCCTTTCGAAATTTTGTATGGAAGGAAATGTAACACTCCTATCTCTTGGAGTAATCTGGTGGATAGGTTAGTATTAGGACCTGAATTATTGAAAGAAATGGAAGAAATTGTAAAGCAGGTACAAGGTAATCTAAAAATTTCACAAGATCGACAGAAAAGTCAAGCAGACCTTAAAATAAATCCAAAAGAGTTCAGGTAGGTGAACATGTTTTCATCAAGGTGAGACCCAAAAAGAGTTCTCTGAGGTTGGGTAGTTGTGCCAAACTAGCGCCTCGTTCTTGTGGTCCTTTTGAAATACTGTCTAGGATTGGATAGGTAGCTTATTAATTAGCCTTACCACCAAATTTAAGAGTTCAAAATGTTTTTCACATTTCTGTATTAAAGAAATATGTGCATGACGCTACTCATGTTATTAACTAGAATGACATACAGGTGGAACCCAAAGGAGATTTTCTGGGGAACCAGACTGTATCCTCAAGTGGAGGGAGATCACACTTCGGAACCGCACCATTGGTCAAGTGAAGTTGCAATGGAAGCACCTTCATCTACAGGAAGCCACCTAGGAATTGGAAAGTCATATGCGGGATGCATATCCAATTCTGTTCCATGGAAATTCCGAGGATGAAGAATAAATCACATCGTGAACGATGCTATCATTTAAGGGCGTGTGTATGTCACATGCCCCAATTTGCAAAAACAATTTTACATTATTTGAGGAACATTGTGTTAAATTTTATGCTAAGTTGTAATTGAGGACCAGTGGGGTCAAGAATATTTAATGTAAATTCAGAATATTTTATTTATTAATCAATAAATAAGG
This sequence comes from Pseudotsuga menziesii, assembly GCA_001517045.1. Lineage (NCBI taxonomy): Eukaryota > Viridiplantae > Streptophyta > Pinopsida > Pinales > Pinaceae > Pseudotsuga > Pseudotsuga menziesii. Next base: position 15,547 of record LPNX010967537.1, on the reverse strand, counting down.
AGAAAACAACCTAGGAGAGTTTTTAAAAGAGTTTTTACTGGTCAAATTGGTGGAGGAGATTGGGTGGAGAGCAAACTGACATGTGGCAGCATCCTCAAACCACTTCCAACTATTGCAGGTGGCAACTTCCCTATATTTGTGGTCATGATTCCCTAAGAAAGTGGAATCAGAGCACGTGGCTCCATTAAATAAAACTAACCCAGAAGACCTAGGCATCTCTATAAAATTTAGCATTGAAGAGAGCTGATGCTGCTCATTCTAGAGAAGTGATCATTCAAGGTGAATGAATTTACAAAAGATAAATTCAATGGAGGGGAATTTGGAAGTGCTTGAGGGGATAACTACTGATATTTATCTAGTTGTAGCTTTTAAGTTGAAGATCATACTACTGAGAGCAGATTGTTATTACTGAGGTAGTTGAACCAGTCAGGTGATAGAGGTTTCTCTAGTTGGATTCTCCACCCAGTTCTCAGCCAAGAATACCAGGAACAGGCTCGAGGGTCCTGAGGAAGCATTGTTTGAGCGCTCTCCAGGATATTGGAATGGAGGAACGACCTCCTTAAGTTGTTTTCGTCTTGTCCTCAACAGGTTCTATTTTATTTTTACTGTTTTAATAAATAAATCTTAGTTTATCTACTACATGTATGTTAAAAGTTCAGGGTTTTGTCAAATGTTATATGCATTAAATTTTTAGAATATTTATAGAAATAAAAATGGTTGAGAAAATAGTGAAGCAGAAAGAAATTAAATTTCTAAGCTGTATTTTTTCACACCTGACAAACCAGGTCATACTCTAGCACAGTTAGATTGTTTTAAGTAAATGAAATAATTATTTAGTAGAATCAAAATAGTAGATATGATTCTTGTATATATAGGTAAACATAATAGATTTCATTTCAATGTTTAAAGAATGCAATGAAAAAGTAGTGCGTTGGTTTATTTACACTTATCGTTTTACTTAAAATAACTAAATGAAAATACAAGTATAAGAAGTAACAAATACACTATCACTACAGCATTGGTATATTGATAGGAAACAAAAGTATCATAGGAGATAATAACTGATATTTGAGAAAGCATATAAAATTTACTAACCAAACACTTTTTAAATATTAACTTAATCTTAATTACTAACATATTAAAACCAAATTAGGGTTTCATATATAAACCCTTCATTTTTTTGTAAAATAAACAGAGTTCTAGAGTTAACATTGTTTTCTTTACATAGCTCAAAAAAATTATAACTTACAGAGTAGTAAATAAAATAATGTATATGTAAATAATAAACAAAATAAACTAGGAATTATATAAATATATGCATTATAAAAAATTTAAAACCATACAGGCTTATAACTTGTGAGAACCAAAGGGTCGAAACCGTTTCTGCTATTCGATTCAAGTACATAGTAATCCTATAATGAAATACAACCAGTTACATTGCTAACTGTGGAATAAAAATAAAAATAAAACTACAAACTATGCAATTAGACTGACCACAGTCTTATTCCTTAAAATAAAACATATTTATAAATCTTTTAGTAGTAAATTAAATACATTATTGACAGGTTAACGAAACAACAGTCCACATGTAAAGGTCGAACTGGAGCAAACGAGACAAAGCTTATATAAAACTCAAAACTTAACGAAATTCTTATCTTCTTAAACCAGCTACATTACATTATTATGCCACATGGCTAAAATGTTTAACCAAAAACCAAATACATATCACGGATCAAGATTCGGTGCTACCCAGCGAGCACTGCAAAGGTTTTAAACCTAAAACTGGAGTACTAACAAACTAAAAAACTTTAACCATTGAAGAAATCGAAGCCATGCTTCCTTTCATTGTAAACTTCTTCCAACAACCCTTATCGTAAGTAGGAAAAACCCACATCAAAACCAGGGCTTACCTATTGGAGGCCACGAACTTTACCGAAGATTGAGGTTGTGTTATTTCCACTTAAGGCTTATGGTCGTTGCAAGTTCCTGCAATGAACACAATTCCAAGCATTTAGTTAAGATTCTTCTCAAAAGTATAAACCCTAGCTTAGATATTAATTTTGACAAAAGATATTTTAATAAATAATTAAATGTTACCTGTGAGCTAGAAGAGAGTCGAGCCGTGAAGGAGCTGTCACCAGCGTAAGAGAAATACACAGAGAAGCAATCAAACCCGGATGCCGACCCTATGATGGAGGTAGAAATAAACAAACTCAAAACCCCACAAATTTGTGGCAAGGAACAAGTAATGACAGAACTAAAACCATGTACAGGCCTCGAGCCAAGTGAATAAGCAAAGACCACTTGCATAGTATTGTTTACACCCAAGAGAAATTGAGACTACAAGAATTCATATCGAGACCACTCAACACCAAATACAAACCATGGAGCTAGCAAACAGGAAATAAATAGCCTCTCATGGCCACAAGTAAACTACACAGTGCAGACTATAGGCCGACAAAACCCTCGGAGCCAAATGCCAAAGGAATAGGGTTTTCACTCCTTTTAAGTCGCCAATGCATGGAGGAGATCAAACCACGTTCCCTTTCAAATTATTTAACCATGAAAGGGTCATGTCTATAGTCAACTTTGCACTATAAAAAAAAACTTATCATTGCCCATAATTAAAAACTATGCAATCGACTATTGTATAAAGACTTATATCATTTGCAAATCGATTGCATTAAGGCCTTCTATCATTGCTAATAATTTATCTATGTCATCGAATATATATTGAAGGTCAATAAACCTTGTTAATAATAGAATCACGAAGTTCAACCATAGTATAACATTGATAATGTTGATTCTCATGTCTACTTTGCCAACGACCTTCTGGATGGTTCTTATTATTGCTTACAAAGTCAATTATATGATTGTTTGTGCTTTGCTTAAATCTAGCATAATATAGGAACATCATTTATAATGTTTGTACTTTGATGTTGACCTTCAGATAGAACTTTTTAGGTAGTAAAATTTACATAGTAGTTATTAAAAACTACAATTCAATATAGTGTGGTAACATTACAAATAGCCATCCTACTATTGTGTAAACCATGCATTAGATCAGTAAACTATAAGAATAAAACTGATAATGTGTTTTACCTTTAGTTTCAACTTGATGGAAGTAGTTGTTGGTAGTATTCCACCTTGAGATGATTTATCTAATTACTTAAGGTCAACCATACTCTGAAGCTAGTAATCTTGTTTTTATAAAGAAGCAAACTTATATATATCATGGAAATTACCAGGTAGTAAAGCTACCTAAGGATACAAGTAGAAATTATTTTGGTACATTATAAAAATGATGTGGTATTGTATTTTTACAATAATACTTGTAGTATGGCGATAACTTAGGAATCGAAGTTTATAATTTGATATTTAACAATGCAAAAGGATAAGCATAATTGCATACAATCAGCAAGTTGATAATCTTCGTGACTAGTAAGGAAGAGTTGAAGTAAAGATATATAATCTATTGGTAAACTTTACCTTTGAAAATCTTAGGAGTATATTTATGTATAAAAGCAGTGCATTTGAGCATTTAACATGACAATAGTAGTAAGATCATGTTACAGTAAAAGTAATTTTATGTCAAGAGCTTGAGTGCTAAGCTCACTAGAAGAATCTATTTTTGTTAACTAAGTATGTTAAGGATAACAATCTATATGGCTAAACTATGAATACTCTCTTAGAACCAAAACTATGAAAGAAATTAATTTACCTCATCAGAGCCTTGTTTTTAAATAATCAATTTATATTACTAGCATCTTAATATGATACAAAAATACTTCTCGCTATCATACAAAATAAAATCCTACTTGATCATTCGTTACCTGCTGATCCTGTAAGAACCCGTAGTCAATTTGAGTTAGCAGAATGCTAAGTAAGCCCCGAATTTCAAAGATAGTTTCTCACCTACTTGCCAAAAGTAAATTATTAGTACATCTAGAAGCAATCTAAATACAAGTCATTCTCATATAACTTATAAAAATTAAAGTTGTATTAGTTATTTGTATTTTTAAACTAATTAATACAAATTGCTAAACTAATTCATTTTCCACTAACCGCTAGCAATTACTAAACTGTTTAAAAATGAAGAAAGGGATAAAGAATTTTATGAGCGAAAACTAGCTACAATGACTATGACATATTTGAACAGTGAGTTTTTAAGTCTGCTTAGGTATGTGCCGTACCTTGTGGATGAAAAACCGAAGGTATATAGATTTCTCAGTTGTTTACCTTATCACATAAAGGATAGGATTGAGTATGACAATCCAAAAACTCTGGAAGAAGCTATGAGAAAAGAAAATTTATGTTATGAACAGAATCGGAAAAAGGAGAGTATGGCGAAATGGAAGGCCAAAAAGAATAATAATTATGATCAAAAGAAGAAAGAGTTTGTGCCTAATCGGAATTCTAAAAATAATAATGCCAGAAATTTTTCTTATAATAATTTCTAGTGGAATAAGAATAATTCATAGAACAATCAAAACAATCAAAAAAATAAAGAGCCTGCTAATAATCACAGTAATTACACAAAGAAATTTGAATGAAAAGAACCTGAAAAGTGTTGGGAATCCAATGATCCACATTATGCCTCAGTCTATCCCGATTGGAAAAATACTGTCAGTAATATCCATACAATATAGGAGGAGATGACTATTGGATATTTAGCAAGGATTATGCCCAGGATCAATGCATCTTTGGAGAATCGACAAGCATACTATCAAACTTTCATGGTGGAAGTAGAGGGTAAGATAAACCAAACACCCATAGTTATTTTAATTGATCCAAGATCTAGTTTAAGTTATATTTCACCTAATTTGGTAGAAAAGTGTAAAATGCCAATTGAAAAGTTTGTAAGTTCTTGGTTGGTTCATTTAGCTATAGGTGCAAAGAAGAAGGTAACTAGTTTTGTAAAGAATTGTGCAGTAACTATGGATCAATTTGAAACTTTGTGAAGCTTAATGTACTACCTCTAGGTTCATATGACATAATAATCAGTATGGATTGGTTAGAGCAGCATAGGTTAATCTTAAATTGCTATGACAAAGCCTTTACTTGTATAAATAATGATGGAAAACCAATAAGTGTAAAGGGGATCTCTAGGAAAACAACCGTAAGGTATATTTCTACTATGCAGCTTAAAAGAGTTGTTAGTAAAGGTTGTAAGGATTATGCAGTAACAATAAATAATGAGAAAAATTTAAACACCATAGATAAATTAAATATGAGGATATACTAGTTCTAAAGGAATATACAAATGTGTTTCAAGAAGAAATTCCAGTATTTGCTTCCGAAAAGGAAACTAGATTTTACCATTGTGTTGGTACCTGGTGTAGTACCCTGCTCAAAGGCCCCTTATCGAATGAATATACTTGAACTTCATGAACTTAACTCACAATTAAAAGAAATTATTGACAAGAATTATATTCAACCTAGTGTGTCTCCCTAGGGGGCACCTATCATCTTTGTTAAGAAAAAGGATGGAACTCTATGAATCTGCATTGATTATAGTCAATTAAATAAGATCAATATCAAGAAAAGATAGCCGCTACCTCGCATAGATGATCTATTTGATCAAATACGTGGAGCCACGATCTTATCAAAAATTGATTTACGATCTAGATATCATCAAGTTAGAATAAAATATGAAGACATCTTTAAAACAACTTTTAGGACTCGATATGGACATTACGAGTTTGTCGTCATGCCATTCGGGCTTACTAATGCTCTAGCTGTTTTTATGTGTCTAATGAATAATGTAATGCATAAATATCCAGATAAATTTATGGTCGTGTTTATCGACGACATGTTAATTTATTCGAAATCTGAGGAAGAACATAAAGAACATTTAAAAATTGTTTTGCAAGAGTTGCAAGATCATCAACTCTTTGCAAAATTTTGTAAATGCAATTTCTTGAAAGATAAAATGGAGTACTTAGGTCATGTGGTGACTATAGAAGGAATTTCAGTGGATCCTGAAAAGAAAAAGGCGATTGAATATTGGAGAGTTCCTAAAGATGTAACTAATGTCCAATCCTTCATGGGGATTAGCGGTTATTACCAGAGATTCATCGAAGGGTTTTCGAGAATCGCAAATTCGATAACCTCTTTGCAGAAAAAGGGAAAGAAATTTGATTGGAATCAGAAGTACAAGGATAGCCAGTGCACCCATTTTAAGAATAGATGATCCAAATAAATATTTTATAGTATGTATTGATGCCTACAATGATGGTTTAGGCAGAATATTGACTCAAGAAGGACATGTTATTGCTTATGAGTCTAGGAAATTGAAAATTCATGAAAAGAATTATGGAAGCTATGACTTGGAATTAGTTGTTGTCATACATGCTTTAAAGATGTGGCATCATCATTTAATTGAAAGAAAATTTATTCTAATGACAGATACTACGGGACGAAAATATCTGTTAGATCAACCTAACCTGAATGCTAGACAAGCTAGGTGGCTAGCTTTTCTAAGTGAATATGATTTCGAAATTCAACACATTAAAGAGAAAGAAAATAAAGCTGCTGATGCATTAAGTATAAATGCAAAGATGAATTTTACAGCAGCTACCAGCACTTATACAACAGATTTGGAAGAACAGCTTAAAGCAAGGTTAGAACAAGATGAAATTTACCTAAAGTTACAAGCAAAAGAAAAACAAAATCCAATAGAAAGTCTAAGTATAGGGTACAACTTGAATGGAAAATGATTTTTACTGTATAAAGATAGAATATATGTACCTAATGTACATAAACTTAAGTTATTAATTTTAGACGAAATCCATAAAACTCCTTACTCAGGACATCCAGGTTATCAGAAGACTATAACCATGTTACGAAAATAGTATTTTTGGCCCAACATGAAGACTGAACTGGAAGAATATATTGCTAAATGTTTTGAATGCCAGCAAATAAAAACTGAACATCAACATCGAGCTGTATTACTTCATCCATTGACCATTCCTAGTTGGACATGGGAGATAATTAGTCTTGATTTTGTTACTGGACTACCTAAAAATCAGAATTCAAATGACTCCATAATGGTAGTGGTTGAAAAATTGAGTAAAGCAGCCCATTTTATACCTGTAAAAACTACTTATAAAGTTGCAAACATATCTGATATATTTTTAAAGCAAATTTTTTGGCTGCATGGAATTCCAAAGGTTATAATTTCAGACCGAGACCCTAAATTTATAGGTAACTTTTGGAGATATCTGTTTAAAGGATTAAATACTATGCTAAATTTTAGTACCTTGTTCCATCCTCAAACTGATGGATAGACTGAAAGAGTAAATCAATTACTGGAAGATTTACCAAGAATGTTTGTAAAGGATTAGCCAGGTAAGTGGGAAGATTATTTACACCTGGCAGAATTTGCTTATAATAATAATTATCAAGCTCCAGCTAGATTTAGTCATTTCAAAATTTTGTATGGAAGGAAATGTAACAATCCTCTCTCTTGGATTAATCCAGTCGATAGGTTAGTATTAGGACCTAAATTATTGAACGAAATTGAAGAAATTGTAAAGAAGGTACAAGGGAATCTAAAAATTACGCAAGATCAACAGAAAAGTCAACCAGACCTTAAAAGAACTCCAAAAGAGTTCAGGTAGGTGAACATGTTTTCATCAAGGTGAGACCCAAAAAGAGTTCTCTGAGGTTGGGTAGTTGTGCCAAACCGGTGCCTCGTTATTGTGGTCCTTTTGAAATACTATCCACGATTGGACAGGTAGCTTATCAGTTAGCCTTACCATCAAATTTAAGAGTTCACAATATTTTTCACATTTCTGTATTAAAGAAATATGTGCGTGATGCTACTCATGTTATTAACTGGAATGATGTACAGGTGGAACCCGAAGGAGATTTTTTGGGGGAACCAGACTATATCCTCGAGTGGAGGGAGATCACACTTTGGAACCGCACCATTGGTCAAGTGAAGGTGCAATGGAAGCACCTTAGTCTATAGGAATCCGATTCTGTTCCAGGAAAATTTCAAGGATAAGGAATAAATAATATTGAGGACAATGTTATAATTTAAGGGGGTGTGTATGTCACATGCCCCAATTTGCAAAAACAATTTTACTTTATTTAAGTAACATTGTGTTAAATTTTATGCTAAGTTGTAACTGAGGACCAGTGGGATCAAGAATATTTAATGTAAATTCAGAATATTTTATTTATAAATAAATAAATGAGGAGACAACAGCTTAGGATATTTTTAAAAGATTTTTTACTGGTCAAATTGGTGGAGGAGACTGGGTGGAGAGCAAATTGACATGTGGCAGTGTCCTCAAACCGCTTCCAACTATTGCAGGTGACAACTTCCCTATATTTGTGGTCATTATTCTCCAAGAAAGTGAAATCAGAGCACATGGCTTAATTAATGAAAACTGACCCAGAGGACCTAGGCATCTCTCTAAAATTTCCCATTGAAGAGAGCTGAGGCTACTCATTCTAGAGAAGTGATCATTCAGGGTGAATGAATTTACTTAAGAGAAATTCAATGGAGGGGAATTTGGAAATTGTTTGAGGGGATGACTGCTGAGATTGATCTAGTTGCAGCTTTTTAGATGAATATCATACTACTGAGATCAGATTGTTATTACTGAGGTAGTTGAACCAGTCAGGTGACATAGGTTTCTCTAGTTCAATTCTCCACCCAGTTCTCAGCCAAGAAGACTAGGAACATGCTTAGGGGTCCTGAGGAAGTGTTGTTTGAGTGCTCTTGAGGAGGTTGGAAGGGAGGAACAACCTCCTTGTGTTTTTGTCGTCTTATCCTCAATAGGTTCTATTTTATTTTTAATGTTTTAATAAATAAATCTTAGTTTATCTACAACATGTATGTTAAAAGTTTAGGGTTTTGTGAAATGTTAGATGTAGTAAATTTTTAGATTATTTATAGAAATGAAAATGGTTAAGAAAATAGTGAAGCAGAAAGAAATTAAATTTCTAAGTTGTGTTTTTTCACACCTGAAAACTAGGCCGTACTCTAGCACAGTTAGATTGTTTTAAGTAAATGAAATAATTCTTTAGTAGAATGAAAATAGTAGATATGATTCTTGTATCTGTAGGTAAACATAATAGATTTTATTTCAATGTTTAAAGAATGCAATGAAAAAACAGTGCTATGGATTACTTACACTTATCGTTTTACTTAAACTAACTAAATGAAAATACAAGTATAAGAAATAGTAAATACACTATCACTACAGTATTGGTATATTGATAGGAAACAAAAGTATTATAGGAGATAATAACTGATATTTGAGAAATTATATAAAAGCTAATAACCAAATAGTTTTTAAATATTAACTTAATCTTAATTACTAACTTATTAAAACCAAATTAGGGTTTTGTATATAAACCCTTCATTTTTTTGTAAAATAAATAGAGATCTAGAGTTAACATTGTTTTCTTTACAGAGATCAAAATAATTATAACTTATAGAGTAGTAAATAAAAATAATGTATATGTAAATAATAAACAAATTAAACTAGGAATTATATAAACATATGCATTATAAAAATTTTAAAACCAGACAGGCTTATAACCTGTGAGAACCAAAGGGTCGAAATCCTTTTTGCTATTCGATTCAAATACATAGTAATCCTATAATGAAATACAACCAGTTACATTGCTAATTTATATTACTAGCATCTTAATATGCTTCATAAATACTTCTCGCTATCATACAGAATAAACTCCTACTTGATCATTCGTTACCTGCTGAACCTGTAAGAACTAGCAGTCAATCTGAGTTAGCAGAATGCTAAGTAAGCTTTGAATTTCAAAGATAGTTTCTCACCTACTTGCCAAAAGTAAATTATTAGTACAACTAGAAGCAATTTAAATACAATTCATTCTCATATAACTTATAAAAATTAAATTTGTATTAGGTATTTGTATTTTGAAACTAATTAATACAAATTGTTAAACTGTTTCATTTTCCGCTAACCGCTAGCAGTTACTAAACTGTGTATTCAAACATTTTATGTTACCTAAAATTTTTATGAAATTATGGGGTCATGACAGAGAGGACCTGCCAAGAAAAAAGGGAAATGACCCCCACCAGATTGACTAGATTCTCATCCGTGAGGAAAACCAAAGAGCTATCATTTTTGTCCAAGAGGTTAGCAGTTTTACCTATGTCATGAAGTGAGGGGTACTGCCCCAATACTCAAGCATGAGACATCCTTGGTGGTCGAGTGACTACCTTTGAACCATTAGGAAGCTGAATATACCTAGGGTCCATATCTATTTACAATTGATAATGCACAGAATTCCATAATTTTCACAGATCATTTACTCCATTTCAAGTTCATACAGCACAACTTTCTTTCACCGCCACATATCATTTCTTCAAAAAAAAAGAAAATAAGTATAAATTTCTATTTTTTTAGCCATATCTTCCTTGATTTAGCTCCATTTCCCTTGCAAATTCATAGTCACCCCCATCATTCCATTCTGCATATTTCCTTCATTGAGGACCCTATCCCAAATTCCACTTCCTGAAGCTCGAAATTCCAAATTTGTGATAACTTCTTCAATTCTCACCCAATCCCCTTCTTTGCCATGGTGTTCATTTCTAAATTCTGTTTCATTTTCCCTATCTGACAAATTTTCTCTTTCTTTCACCCTGCTTCTGAAATTTGCATTTTCTGTTCCCTGTCCTTCAGAAAGTGTCTCAAACCTAGTTAACTCCAATTACCCACTCA
>LPNX010967533.1:94909-117766 GCA_001517045.1 Pseudotsuga menziesii | reverse complement strand
GGGGGGGGGGGGGGGGGGCGTCAGTATGGCAGGCTACTGTCAGCTCTGACGATACCCATACCCAGCGGCCAAAGCCATCGTTTCCCTCTCGCAGGTAGTCGGCCTGGTCTTCACCTTCACGAGTGTGGTCTGGGAAATTCCATCCTCACATAGAGAGACATTCTGTTTTCCTCACACACAGTTTTCCCATCATTTTCCCTCACGCAGCGGTCGGGGTTCTCCTTTGGTTTTGTGCATGCAATGAGCTGGAAGAGCGGCCTTAAGGGCACGATTTCTGCTATGTATGTGAAATAGCCGTGGTTTTCATCCACAATTCTGGCTTGCTATTGGTTTAACCCGCGATTTGGGTTGCTGTCGTTCTTCCCATGATTTTTGGATGCTGTTGAGAGTTCGATTTCTTCTTCCATTTCGGACTGTGTGTGTGTTTCCTTCTTCCATTTTCGGACTGTGTCCCTTCCCTTGCGCACAGGTTGAGAGTTTGTTCTTTCCCCATTCCGTCTGTGTAACTTTCTTCAGCGTTGCGTTGAGGAGCTGTGTGTTGTGGGCTTTTAGATGTTTGATGGTCGTTGACTTCCACATACGTTGGTTGAGTCCTCCCATGTCTATGTTGGGAGTTCTGCTTCTGCCCCAACTGCGAACTGTGTAAGGTTCTCGTCGTTTCCTCATCAGATTGTGGTCTGAGTTTATGCCCTTCTTTTGCCCAAGATTGAGAATCAGACTTCTCCCATGTTTTGAGATTGTGTAAGGTTGCCATAGTTTTCATTGTGAGTTTGGGCTGTCGATTCACCTTGGTTTTGGGTTTCTTCTTGGTTGCTGAGGCAGCATACGTCTTTTGGGGATTGTTGCTGAGTTGCTTTGGCCACGCTAGGGCCAATAACAACTCTAGAGTGTGGTTGGACCTGAACTGTGCTTCACCCTTTGTTTGGGATTGTCACCCGGTTGTCTTTGCCTTCTTCACAGAGCTGTGAATGGGTTGTTTTGTTGCGGTATGCAGTGGTTGGTCTTCGGACTGTTGAGAGTAGGATTAGAGGCTGGGTATGTTTGAGAAGACTGGTGTTGAGGCCACTAGCTTAGCATCTAGCCTTTCCTAGCTCCTTGACGACCTGGTAAAACCCTACTGTGTGGGTTTGACTGATTGGCAAACCTTGGCTATGTGTAAGCCTACATTAACCCTTATTCCTTGAGGAATCATGCCCAACTCAGGGGTGGCAGTGTTGCTGAGAGATTGATGAGCACGCTGGCCTATGGTTGGGTGGAACGTTGCAGCGACGTAGCTGGTTGCGGGGCGAGTTCTTCATTCAAAAGATAAGTACTCTTGACTATTTCATCTCTGCAATTATATCTAGTGTTTCATGAGAAATGATGAACATGTTGAATGTTGGAATGTATATGGTTTTTCTTCCGCTGTATGCTTGATAATTATGCATCTCTGCATGTTTTACTTCAAAGCTTTTCAGTTTGTCAATTTTTAGTTATGTAAAACTTCATGGGGCTAGTTGCCCGAATGTTTGGTGTTTAGTAGCATCTTCTTCACCGGTCGGAGGATCGGGGACGTTACAAATTGCCTTTTCTCATATTCTTCTATAGGTTTCTCTTTGTTTTCTTAGGAGTTATCTCTACCTGGCCTATCTTTCAGGAATTTATCCCCTCCCTCATCTCCCTCTACTTTGGATTACACAATTTTTTCTAGACACTTGGTATAAGACATGTATAACATTTGTTGATGGACAGTCCATCGAATACCTATCCTTCCAGGAGGTCCTTTCTCTCAATATTTGTAAGAGGATGGATTAGGGTATTGACCTTCCCCCTTTGCAAGATGTTAGTCCCTCTGATGTTTCCCATTTTTTGACCTCATCTGCTAAGGTTAAGGAGGCTTCCTCTTTTGATGCTCCTTTATCTTTTGGAGAGAATTTGGTTTTTTATTTGGTATCTTAGGGGAGACATAAGTTTGACCTCACAGTTGATATTGTGGGTTGTCCTGGGCTCCATCAATCTCTCTCACCATGTACTCTTGCATCAGCTCCACGGAAGAACCGATGTATGATTAGAAGTTGTCTTTTTAATTCTATTGTTCTGGATTTTGGATCTAGGAGGGGACTCCGTTTAGATCCCCAGTCAATCTCTTCTAGGCTTTAGGGGCGAAAATATATTATGGCATCTATTAGGGAGCAGTATTACATGGAAATTAGACCAAGAAATAAAATATGTCTTTATGGGAACCTTAGAGAAAGGTTCCTGGATCCCCTTTTTTTAATGTTAATTTTGTCATTAAATGTTCGAGGGATAGGGAACCCCTCTAAGAAGTTGTCCCTAAAGAGACTAGTGGATTCCCATCCTCCACATTTGATTTTGCTTCAAGAAACTTTATAGGAGACCACATTATGTTTGAGATGAACATGTGTTCCTTGGATGGGATTTTTCTTGTTTAGATGCTATTGGGAGGTTAGTTGGACTTATCACATGTACGTAAACTAGCTCTTTACTCTATACCAACAGCTCGTCTATTTTTCTTGGACTGGGAAATGTGTTTTTTTTTCCAGAGAGTGTGATTCTGCATTCACTATGCTCAACATTTATGATTCTAATATTCATAGAATGGATTATTAGGAGAAATTTTTCAGGATTGGTCATCACAGAGTGGAAATATTTTTCTTGGGGGGTGACTTGAACTTCTCTTTAGGATAGATGGAGACATGGGGAGCTAATGACTATAAATATCCTCTTGCTAAATAAATTGTGGAGAAATTTGAATTCAATTACCCTTTTGATATTCCTCATGCGGACCTTCGGCCTACCAGGAGGAACATGAGGACGAGAGACAATAGAATTGTAAAAAGGCTCAATAGGTTCTTGGTCAATGAAGGCCTCTTACAATAGGTCCCTATTATTAAACATTGGGTGTGAGAAGGGGGAGATTCTGACCACTTCCCCATCTTCTCGGAGTTGAAGGGGGTCAACACAAGCCTCCTTGTCCTTTCAAGTTTAATGCATCTTGGATTGAAGATGATGATTATGTTCAGAGGGTTAAACTGGCTTGGAGATCATATGATTCAAATTGTCCTTCCTATTGTTGTTCAATTTTTAAATAATTTAAAATTGATAAAATCATTGACTATTACTTGGGCAAATAATCACAGGAAGAATTAGGATTCTAAGCTGAGAAAAATTGAAGCTCTACTGCTATCTTTTCATGAGGAACATCCAAATGGATTTATTTCTTTTGATCGGAAAAAGGAATATTAGGGATCTTAAAACTTGCAAATGAAAGATATTACATGAAAAGGAAGTTGTTATCATGTTGAAAAGCATAGCCATATGGCTCAAACAAGGTGATGATAATACTAAATATTTTCGTCATTTCTATAGGCATAGAATTAACACTAATGCACTGTGGAATCTAGAAGATGAAGGAGGTAGGTCGGTTACAGGTTTTAAGTAGATGGAAAAGGTTGGTGTAAAAAAAATTTCCAATCTGTTTAAAGAGGATGAGAGGGAATCCATTGCTTCTATGTCGAATATTATTTCTCATTACCCATCCTTTGTCAATGTACATAAGAATATTTCTTTAGAAGAGCATGTTTCTTTAGATGAACTCAAAGAGGCCACAAGGGATATGTAAAATGATAAGAATCCTGGACTTGATGGGTTTTTAGTAGAATTCTTCTTAGGATTATTGGATCTTTTCCGAGAATATCTTCTAGCAGTGATTGAATAATCTAGGGTAAAGGAAAAAATACTTGTTGCTTTCAGTACAACTTTTATTGCCCTTATACCCAAGATTGACCCATTTATTGCCCTTTTATTGCCCTTCTTCTTTGGATAATTTTAGACCCATTTCTCTTTGTAACCATGTATAAAAACTGTCTACAAATATTACTTCAAAAAGGATCAGGCGAATTATATAAGAGGCAGTATCAACATAACTTACTATAGGGATTGCTTGAGTAGTGGTACACTCTATGAAGGTGAAGAAAATTACAACAATTGTTATCAAAGTCGACTTACCTAAAGCATACGATTAGGTAAATTGGGCTTTTCTTTGATTGATCTTGTTCCATGATTGTTTTGATCTCCCCTTAGTCAATTGGATGATGTCATGTGTGTAGCCAGTTTCATTTGTTGTTCTTATAATTGGATTTTCTTCCTCATTTTGCAGGCCCGAGAGAGGACTAAGACAAGTTTTCCCCCTTGCCCCACTCCTTTTCATTATGGTTGTGGAAGGTTTTAGTAGAGCTCTTCTTCAGGATAGAGCTAATGGTGGTCTAAAAGGTGTCAATATTGGGGTCAATGCCTCTATTACTCATCTAATTTTTGTAGATGGCATCCTACTTTTTTCTGATGGCTCTAGGAGGGATATACTTAAGATCAAGGCTTTAATGAAAATATTCACTAAAGCTATTGGTATGGTTTGTAATGAGTCTAATTCTACAATTTGGAACAAGCATCAGTAGATCAAATTTTCTCTCAATTCAAATTTATTCTAATTGATATCAATAATTGATTGAAGCATCTTGGGTTTATCATAAATCCTAATGATTACTAGAGGAAAGGCTGGGCCTGGATGGCCAACAAAATTGAAAGTAGGATGAATCTTTGGTGTAATAAGTGGTTGTCAGGAGGAGATAGGCTTGTGATGATGAAATATGTTCTTGAGGCCATTCATGTTTATTGGGCCTCCATTTCTTGCATACTTGGAGGAACTATGAAAAGCATCATAAATATCTACTTCAATTTCTTGTGGAGAGGAGGAGAGGACCAGAGATATTTTCCTTGGATATCTTAGAGGAAACTCACCATTCCTAAGGAATTAGGAGGACGGGGTTTGAAGTTCTATTCTTTTTTTTTCCAGAGTGTTAGCAGCTAAAGGAATTTGGAGATTGATCTCAGGAGAAGGATTGTGGTAAAAATTAATTCATCAAGAATATATTCATCCTTTATCAATTGAAGAGTGGATGAGATCCATAAATAAGGTCTTTATGAATGTATTCACAATTTGGAATGCCATGTTCAGAGCATATGACATCATTGGAGATTGGATATCCTGGGACATAGGCAATGGTAGGAAAGTTAGAGTTGGTCAAGATCCATGGCCAGGTTGTTATACAACATACAATCTCGCTAAAGAGATGATTGAAGCCTTAAGGGACAAAGGCCGTATTTATCTTTATCAGGTTCATATTTACATAACTCCACCCTCGTTATACAAAGATGGATTTCAACATATGCTTTGGGATTTTAAGGGAAGTACAATATTTGTTGGGATAGTTACATCAAGGACCTACATAATTGTCATATTCATTTAAGTGAGAAGGAAGATACCCTTATAAGGACTAAAAATGCATTTGGAGGTACTTATCTTCCAATATTAGGTTATTTAGTGGCTAGGGAAGAAGAAGACCTCCATGAACCACAATGGTGGAATCAGATCATCTGGAAGTTGCAATGTCCCTCGAAGACTAAATTATTTTTTGGGTTGGCTTTGAAAGGAAAAATTCCAGTTTGGGACAAAATGATAATTTTTCGTAGGCATTGGACCTAACATGTGTCCTTTGGGCTAGGATGCTCCATAATCCATAGATCATATTTTTGTTAAATGTTCATATATGATTAATATGTGGGATTATTCCTCTCGATATTATGGTATACAGTTCATTTGGAAGGGAAAGAGTATTGGAGAATCCTTTCAGCTTAATAATGTCTCTTTCTCATATTATAAAGCTTTGCCAGTACTCTTGACCTGGGGAGTCTGGCTAGACAGGAATAAGTCCATAATTCAAGACATTAATATACCACTTATGTCGATTGCTGCAAAATTTGTGGCTAACTTGGATATTTTCCCACAATCTATTGTTATTACTGAGCATAGAAGTATTAGGGAGGAGGTCATTGATATGATAACATGTTGGTGCTAATTTGATGGTGCCTCTCAAGGTAGGCCTGGCGAGGGAGGGGTTGGTGGCATCCTATTCCTATATGATTCTCTTTGGTTTAAATTTGCAGCATAGATTGGTAGATATTCCAACAATCAAGCGAAAATGAAGGCTCTCAGCTTAGTCCTTAAACTGGCCCTATCTAAAAGACTTCAAAATATTTAAGTTTTTGGAGATTCCCTTTTGGTGATTGACTGGTTTAAGTTGAAGAAGCCTCTAAAAAATATTATTTTAAGGCCTCTCTTTGAAGACATTCTCAGATATATAGGGCTTTTTCCGTCAATCTCTTTTAACCATATCTATAAAGAAAGGAATCAAGATGCAAATTCCCTTTCAAATAGGGATTACGAGTGGGATATGGTATGTTGAGACTTTGGGAAGGCATAGATTACTATGTCAATGAGCTTGGATTGAGCCTACATTTGGACTGAGTATTTCATTGCTTCTACATGCGCATCTATACTGTCTTTTTGGCATACATTTTTGGATCTCTATATCCACAACACACATTTATGGTGATGTTTCTTTTTTGTTTTAGATCTCTTGTTATCATAATATGTTGTGTTAGCACAGTCTCTTGGAAAGATTATTATAGCTCTTCATCCGAATGAAGGATATACAACCCTAAAATGACTCTTACTCATGGACATATTTAGATGAAGGATGATTATAGCCTAAGCTACAAGCCTATTTTGTACAATGTGATTCATTTTTAATATAATAGATTACGCTCTTTTTTCCCATGGAAAAAAAATATTGTATTATTAAAAATAGAAAAAGTGTAAAACTTATCTAAGCACAACTCGTGTTATTACCTCCTAATTACTAAACAAATCTCTTAAAAATCAATATAAGTTTTTCCACAACTAAAGTTATTACATCAATTTTTTTTTTTATATATCCTCGATAAAAAAATTCAAATTATTAAAATTTTGAAAAACAAACCTGTCACATGTAAGTCGCATGTGAGTTTTAAATCTAGATATGAAGCATAACCGTCATTATTTTCAATCATTTGAATCGAACTCAATTAACACCCATTACATTTATATTTATCCCTAAAATTAATGTATTAAGTACCATACATTTACTGTATAAATTAAATAAGTTTCCTACCCTCCTACAAAAGCAAAGCATAGACATGATATATGCCTAAGTATTTAAGTCATTATAAGCATTGAGTTAGAATGGTGGTTCATTCTATTAAAACCTTTAAATCTCCAAATACTTAGATTTTTTTATTTTTTTTCTAAAACCTTTACATTTCCAAATACTTGGATATTTTTTTTATTTTTTTCTACAACATGTATTAGTAAAGTGCGTTTTAATCAGGGATAATTTTAGGGGTGAATTTTAGCCCAGTGGGCTATTTTTCCATGTTTTTATCCCAAAAAAGATTCGCCATTTTGCATTTTTTGAAGCCTTGTTTCGCCCAACTTTGATGGGGTAAAAAAATTTCACCCAAAAAATCGCCAAATTATTATAAAACGATATAAAATCCTTGGAAATTAAAATATTTTTTCAAAAATATCGCCAATCATTTTATAGTTCGCATTTTAAGAATTGTTAATATTCGCCAACATTTATACACTTTTAAATAAGTATGGTTCCTTAAAATCATCCCTGATCTTAATAACCCAAAAGCGGGTCAATACTTGGCATCAACAAAGTTATGTTGGATTTCTTTTATTAAGTACCAATTCTCATAAATGAAGACTTTTGTGTAACTTATATCGACTATTATTATTAACCATGTTTGTTATATTATTGAAAAAAGATAAAGATAATAAATAAGTATAAAAAACAAAAAATTAAAGATTATAAATAAGCATAAAATTACTAAATAAAATTAACTATATTTACATCGAAGGCGTTTTCCCTATGGAGACGTAGTCTCGCAAGATTCCTCGTCTCCCTGGCCACTAACATTCCTACACGTGTTCTGACATGTGTTTTGGCTATTGTCGAATGACAGTGGAACAAGTGTCTCGGAATTGCGTGCTTGGTCTTCCTTCTTCTAGACCTGTTCACCAAGTTTCCTTCAATCACTTATGCTACCATTGTTGGCCTTAATGTCATCGCAATCATTAATGAACCCACCGCTGCAGCTATAGCTTATGGGTTTCATCAAAGCTCACAATCCTGGTTTCGATGCTCTGGTGTTTTGAGCCTAGTATTGATTGTTATTCAGTTATGTATTTTTTGGCAATACAGTTTATGTGTGGGTTTGGTTTATGGCTTCGTGTCGTTGAGAGATTGCTTATTTGACTGTCGGTCTTGATTCTTTTGCGATAATTATCGCCTTTTCCTCTTATTTGAGGCTCGGTCTTGCTCAATCTTCCATCTCCGCCTTGCTCAATCCATCTGCTTGATAATTTCTAGTCTTTTCCTCTGCTTGGAATCCCAATCCCGACAGTATCATGGAAACCACTCGTTTTGTGCGGTTTTTGCAGAAAATGCCATTCCGGGAGAACATGTTATCCGAGTTTTGCTCTGGTGAGGTTTCATTTGCCTGATAATTTTCTTCCCCCTATCTTCTCTGTACATATACACCAATTCTCTGTGGCCTAGGTCTCCTATATCTCCCACTTTCTGCAAATGTCAACCTTCAAACGCTAATTATTATGTTCTGTAGTAATCTCATATGTTTTTTCCTTTCTTCTCATTGTTTTGCACCGAATTTTATACACAGGGTATTTACTGTATCTCCCCAATTTGAAACCCTTACAAAACTAAGTATGGGGGTGTACTATGACTAGCATGTCCTGCTTACTTAAACAGTTGATTGTACATAGGCATCACTTGTATCTTAAGGTAGAGGGAAAATTTGGAAACCTCCATTGTATATTTGTACAATTTATGTAACATCTGGAGTTATTTCCTATTTTATTTCCTATTTTCGACAATCAAATAAGCAATCTCTCAATGGAGAATAGGAAAAGGAGCATCATTGAATACAGAAATAGGAAATAAATGATGCATCTCGGAAATAGAAAAAGGAGCATCATCTAATGTGGAAATAGAAAATAAATGATGCAACTCTCATATAAAGTCATTGATAATGCAAATTAATTTGAAAATTCTAAAAACAATATGAAAAAAAAAACACAAATCACTCATTAATGATGCAAACTAAGTTCAAAATTCTAAAAACAATATGAAAAAGAAAACACAAATCATTGTATTCACTGGTACACAGGTGTGAAGTCAGTTGCGAATTATAAGTAATATATTTGTTGAATTTCAGGTAGCAAAGTGTTCCAATAGCACTATTTTTACACACACTATGATTCTTGGTTGCAGTGCTGAAGATCAATGGATTTCTTTCAAGTGTTGCTGAAGATCTGCGGAGGGGAGAATCATCGATGCATTGATTGCCCGGGGGAATAATGTTTCAAAACGACCCCTCCAAGGACAAGGAATTATGAAATAAAATTAATCACGTCCCCCTCATGCCTTGCCCCAATATCAATTCCCATGCACATTAAGGATTTCATGTCAGCAAGCCCTGGTTGCCGAGTTTTTATATGATAAGAGATAAACCCACCAGCAATTCCCAGTTTTGGGGGATCTGATTTGAAGCCAAACAAAAAATGCATGAGCAAGGATGGCCATATGAAATGAAAGAACAAAAAACTACCCACAATTTATCCATATCTATAGCCAAATCCTCCAAATGGCCAAAAGCAACCGAATTAGACTTCCTCTTTCCGCAGTGCAGAATGCGCAAATCCGTGTTTCGCACTGCGGAAAGAGGAAATCGAAATACAGAAATTTTATTACTAACTTGTAACTTCTGATTTCTGTGTTCTTCTACGGAATGCAGAACATAGAAAAGTATTTGTCTCGTATTTTTTATCTTATTTTCGGATTCCCGCTTCACAATTTTTTTTTTCATCCGCTTTCCTTTTTCCGCATTGCAAAAAGTGGGATGTGGAACGTCGATCTATTTTTGGGTCGGCTCCTCGACTTAGTTTTTCGGAACTACTAATTTTAGCGTGCTCTTTTCATCTTTAGAAAACCCATGCTTCAAGATTTTAAATGTCTGGCCGGAATTGTTTTCTGGATTTGTCCAGGTTCCTCTAATAATATGATTTAATTTATAATTAACCAAATTTAATCATTTATTATTTTAAGACTCCTTTCATATATCAATTTTTTAACTTTTACTTCAATTTAAAACAAACCTAAATGTTATGTACAAATTCTAGGGGTAATAAAACTTTCTGTATTTCTGATTTTTACATTCTGCAGTGCGGAACACGGATATCAGAATTTACAAGTTAGTAATAAAACTTATGTATTTCCTGTTTCCACATTCCGCACTGCGGAAAGCAGAAAACTGA
Organism: Pseudotsuga menziesii; assembly: GCA_001517045.1. Taxonomy (NCBI): domain Eukaryota; kingdom Viridiplantae; phylum Streptophyta; class Pinopsida; order Pinales; family Pinaceae; genus Pseudotsuga; species Pseudotsuga menziesii. The sequence goes on along the minus strand of LPNX010967533.1, from coordinate 107,487 downwards.
TATTTGAATAAAAGAAAATAAGAAAATATATATAGTTTTGGATCTGGGTCTTAAGCATCTTGATAGATACTTTCACAGCCAAGGTTTAAGTCATAAGCAAGTTTCTTTGGCCATAGGTATTCATACATTTAGTCTACTGCCGGATTCAAACATGAATGTTCTATACAAATTCTGAGGGTTTTCTCATCCTAAGTCATTATTCACAGGGATCGTTGATTCTTGTTACCAATGAATATGGTTTTGGGGGATCTGATTTGAACCCAAACAAAAAATACATGACCAAGGATGCCCATAAGATATGAAAAAATGAAAAACTACCCACAATTTTTTATTTGCGCATTTCGCATTCCGTGTTCAGCACTACGGAATGCGGAAATCGGAAATACATATAGTTTTATTACTAGCTTGTAAATTCTGATTTCTGTGTTCCTCTGTGGAACACGGAACACAAAAAAGTATTTGTCTCATATTTTTATCTTATTTCCAGATTTCCTCTTTCCACATTGCGGAATGGAGAAATCTAAACTTTCATTTTTTTTCCACAATGTTTTTTCATCCGCTTTCCATTTTCTGCGTTGCAGAAAGTGGGATGCGGAACTTCGGTCTGTTTTTGGGTTGGCTCCTCGATTTAGTTTTTCAGAACTACTAATTTTAGTTTGCTCTTTTCATCTTTAGAAAATCCATGCTTCAAGATTTTAAATCTCCAATCAAAGTTGTTTTCTGGATTTGTCCAGGTTCCTCTAATAATATTATTTAATTTATAATTAACCGAATTTAATCAGTTATTATTTTAAAACTCCTTTCATATATCATTTTTTTAAACTTTTACTTCAATTTAATTACTTTATATTATATTTGATTTTGCTTTTATTGAGCAAAATTTATTCCTTCTAAATTTAATTAAAACACAATTCATTCCTTATCCATACCCATTAAATATTTGACTTAATTCTAATGCTACTTATTTATATTAGTTAAATCTCATGGTAATAATTTATATTAGTTTTTTATTTTATTTTTTATTTTTATAGATTGTTAAGGCCTCAATTGTGTATGTGGCTGAAAATGTGTCTAATACTTATGACAAAGGGTGAAAACCTAGACTGTAAGGCATTGAAATGTCCTGCGCAAGAATCAAATGCACATTGATTGAAAAAACAACATGTTTATCTTTTTAACTTTCACGGTTGAATCATTTGTAGAAATAGATAAAGACAGTTAACAGAATAAATTCTTTTAAAGATTCATCAATGCATGAATTAGTAACAGAAAGAAATCAAATTTATTCATAAATGCATCTATTAATTGCAAGACACTAGCAGCAATATCGATTTATCTGAAACAGGAAAAACCATGATCTGTTAAAGAAATTTAATCAAATCAATAACAAGAGATGTGAAATGATATCAATATTGTTTTTAAATTAAATTCTGTAAGAAATTACATAAACATCAGGTACACAGAGGTATGTTCAATATATTTTCCAAATCTTTCCCCTTCCAAAAGTCCCTAATACATCTGAAGATTACCCCTTAATTAACTATTACAAAAGAACCAATTCCCTTCAAAATGGGATCAAGAAAACCAAATAAAGCTAATATCCAAGAAAATATCTCCATATTTTCCAAGTCTCCAACAGTTCTCGTATGTTGGGATAGTCAGCGGATTCAAGTCTAAGTTGAACATTACATTTATGATATTCTAGTTCATTCTTTTCCAATTTATGCCAAATACGAATGTAGATATGGATGTCCCCTTCAATAGAGAGTGGTTGTTTTATTAATTGATCCACATCATCAATGTCAATATGACTAAGTCCCTGGATTTTCTCTTCTGTCTCACCTTTGCGTTGTTCAAATTATTCAATCACAAGTTTTGACGGGCATGCTTTCTCAATGAGACCCATTACAGGAAAACACAGAGTGTCCATTAAATTATCAGCAGCATACCACCTTCTCCCACAGAGAGCGTGCACCTTCTTGATAGCTTCACCAATTGTTTCATTCAGATCTTCCCAAGCATAGAAAATGATTTTGACCTTCTTCAACTGGAAATTGCTAAGAATAGTGATGTTCTTGGGCTTATCTTTCATGTATCTTTGCCAATCTACAACATCATCATATGCTTTATAAGCCTTCTCCCTTCTTTCTACCTGATCTCCAGAGTAGCGGACATCTTATCAAAAGCAAGATGAGTCTCAAAAATACTATCCAAAGTTTTGAACAGCTCACTAATTAATTCATAATGCGCTTGATTAATCTTCAGAGCCAATTCCTTAAATTCTTCCTGTGAGAACTTGGAGAACGAAGATGAACATGCACTTGCAGTTGCATCTTCACATTGCTTGTCAAGCAAGGCTATTCTCTTTATGAAGGCAGCATTGGCAGTCTTTTCACCTAGCAACTCATCCTGAAGAGAGGCATTCTTCAACTCTAGCTCATTATGCTTCTCTTAAGATAGCGTCATTAAACCAGCAACATAAACCTCATGTTCGTTTTTAACCTGTTCAAGCTCTTCTTTCAGTCTAGCTATTTCTTTTTTTTCTTCTTGTCAAACTCGTTGTTCAAATTATTAATAGCATGGAATTTTGCACCTGTGAAAACTCCTAAGGTAGAAGCAGTATTTGTAGCATCCATTTGCGGGTCACCAAACTATTGAGTCCACACTACCTGGTTAGAGAGAGATGTGTCTACATCACCTTGATTTCTGCTTCTCTTCTTACCTCTTTTAACCACTACTTTTTTAGACTTGTCATAACAATAATCTCCAAGAGAGATAACGATGTCTTCATTAAACTCATCTCTTAACTCATCAGTAGAAGAAATGTCAATCTCTATGGAGACCAAGGGAGAAATCTGAGTGATGGCAACATAAGGCATAAGCATAGTGATGTGAGCATAGAGTAAAGGAGAAGAACCACTTTGGACTACAGCTACTTCAGAAGTTGAAGCAGTGATTGGAATAGAGGTTTCAAGGGATGAAACATGAATAGTATCAGCTGGAAGTGATGATGATGTAGGCATTAAAAATTTCTCAGAAACAGAGGATGATGATGAAGTAAAGGAAGGGATGTGCAGTGTAATCTTAAAAATTTGAGGTGCAGTGGATGACGAAATCGGTGGTTGTACAGAGATAGGTGTAATAGAAGCAGGTACACATGTAGAAACATGATAGAACTGGGATGATGGAAGTGAAAAAGTTAACCCAACAGGCGAAGCAGATAGGGGTTGAATCGATGAAACAAGTAATGTTGAGGAAAAAACATTAGACCCTCAAGTGGGCTGTGTGCTCTCAGGAACACGTCTAGAAATGTCAATCCTTGTGGAGACCAAGGGAGAAGTCTGAGCGATGGTAACAGAAGGCATAGGCATAGTGATGTGAGCAGAGAGTAAAGGAGAAGAACCACTTTGGACTACAACTGCTTCAGAAGTTGAAGTAGTGATTGGAATAGAGGTTTCAGGGGATGAAACGTGAATGGTATCAGCTGGAAGTGATGATGAGGTAGGAATTAAAACTTTCTCAGAAATAGAGGATGATGATGAAGTAAAGGAAGGGATGTGCAGTGGAATCTTAAAAATTTGAGGTGCAGTGGATGACAACATGGGTGGTCATACAGAGATAGGTGTAATAGAAGCAGGTACACATGTGGAAACATGATATAACTAGGATGATGGAAGTGAAAAATTTGATCCAACAGGAAAATCAGATAGGGGTTGAATCGATGAAACAAGTAGTGCTAAGGAAAAAGCATAAGACCCTCGAGTGGGATATGTGCTCTCAGGAACAAAGGATGATTTTTGTTACTCCCGCTAAATAAATTCATAAATTCTTGTAAATTGTTACCATCATCAACCTCTTCAGTAACAACCACAGTAGAAGTTCCTCCTTCTTCAACATCAGAATTGGTTAAGTCTATGGTGGAAGCTGGGATAGAAGAGACTTGAATCTTCAATATTTTGAATGTTTTCTCCTCAACCATGGTCTGATTAGAGTTTGCTTGAAGAACTGTAGCAGCTACTTGAGCATTATCAGTAGGCTGAGTAGTTCTTACTTCTTCAGTGTCTAACAAAAAGGCCATCTTTGTCAACTATTGTTTATACTGCTGAGAAGTATGAATCAAGATTTTTACCCGCTGAGCAATAGATGCCTGTGGGACATCCTCCATAGGACCTTTACTTGTATCCATGGTTGAGCTAGTTGTCGATGAAGGATCTTTAGCTGCTTTAGCTTCCTTTTCTTCCTGACCTTTTCTCATCTTCTCCAGAATATCCAATTCCATTGCTCTGTAAGCCCGAACCCTATCTTTGATTTCCTTCTGATAGCATAATGTATGGCTTTGTTCCTCTTTGATTTTGGCTCTGGCTAAAAATTCAAAAAAAGTATCGACTCCTTGGTAAATAGAATCATCTGGTACTTCTTCATGAGTATAACCTGCTTTGAAATGGTTATGCCTGAGATGAGCATCAACAAACCGGTTGGGATCATGTTGTCTTTTACTGGCAAAACCCAGCTTCAGAGAAACTATGTGGTTACTAAGTTCTGCAACCTAGGTAGAAGTTGGTATGCTTAGTGGTCCAAGGTTCTGAGGAAACTTAGGCCAAACTCTTCTCTTAGGTCCAACAAGTTTTTTGTAAAATCCTTCAGTCACTGTCTGGAAATATATTTCCTCAATAACCAACATGTCAGGTACAAATTTGGGTAACATATGGGCGGTATTGCTGCTCCAGAATCTGATATATGCAAATGATTCTCCAACATACCAATCACCCATGGTAGCAATAAGGTTCCTAGCTTCATGAGAGAAGGCTGGAGCTTCCCTTTTGAAGATTAGAAAATAAAAACGACCAAGAAATTTTTCACAAATTTTGTAGAACCTGGCCACATAGTTGGTATCCCATAATTTTGCATGGTAAATGTGTACATGTGGGGCTGATAACATCTAGTTCCATCACAAATTGGGAAATTGGAACTCAGTACAAAATGCATCGATAATGAAGGATGAAAAGAATAAATTGGGTTTCTTCTTGGTAGAGGCCTTTTGATACTCCTGGATAACTGTTCTAAGTTCCAGGGACAAAATGGAAGCCCAAGGAAAGGATTCTCCTGTCGTTAGAACGTGATGAGAAATTGGGGCCCATTCAGCTTTGAAAAAAGAACAATTGGGGAGACCATAAAGCTTGCACAACATAGCTGCTAGCAGGGAGTAGGGTTCCCTAAACCACTCGACGGGGTAAAGGTTATCCTTCCTCTAAGAAAACCTACTGGGATTGCTCATCCAAGACTTCAACATTTCATCGAAATTATATCTGGACTAGGACACTTTGACAAAATCAGTGTCAAGGAGTTGTTTGGCTGGCTTGAGATGATAACCTCTGGTGAAGATCTCAGGACGAAAGTTAGTAAGTTGCAACCCTAATTTTCTATTGAAGGAGTGGTCTTTTGTGTTGGTGTGTTCAACAATCCATCTAACCACGTCATTGTAATGGAGAATGGCAAGTCTAACAGCAATGGAATGGACACCGAAATCCCTGATTCTCTGGTAGGAGGACTGGTCATTCTGAATGTCTGAAAGGTCATCATTGTGGAAAATGGATTAAATCCTAGACCAATCTACTTCGTAGGTTTCACTGACTCTGCCACTAGTATTAGAAAAAATGCCAAATTTTGGGTCCTTAGTGAGCATATCGCTTTGCACGTTTTTGCATTGGGAAATTTGAGACATCTTGGGGTTGTTTATTTTGTTAAATGCATAAACCAAGAATTAAAACTAATTTAACTAGAACAACAGTAAGAAATTTGAATTATGAAAACGACTAAAATACTAACCTGTAACCAGACCGGACAATGACAACGTCGACTGGTAAAAAGCAGAAGGAAATTTAGCGCAGAATAGCAATTTACAGTAGAAAAAATGGTAAAGAAATCACAAAAGACAAATATATATATAGATTTTCTCGACTCCGTTAGGACCGTAGGATTAGGATAAATGAACGATCGAGATTAGGCCTGTGGGATGCAGGATCTTATTATGATTTCAAAATTTATTTAACGGTTTCACATCCCGCACACCGTTAGGACCGTAGGATTAGGATAAATGAACGATCGATATTAGGCCTGCGAGATGGAGGATCTTATTATGATTTCAAACTTTATTTAACCGTTCTGCACCCCACATTCTGCCCATGCGGGATGCGCGATCACAAAACTGTTAACAGTTTATTCAATTATTCCTGTTACCCGCATACCACATATGCGGGATGCGGGATGACCAACTCACACACACAATAAAAAATTTAATTACCTGAGTGCGGAATGATCTGGTGAAGATCAATAGTTGGTATCCCATAATTTTAATTAAAACTAATTTAACCCAGGACAACAATAAGCAATTTGAATTATGAAAACAACTAAAATACTAACGTGTAACCAGATCGGACATTGACAATGTCAATTGGTAAAAAACACAAGGAAATTTAAGGTAGAATAGCAATTTACAACAATTAAAATGGTAAATAAATCACAAAAGACTAAAATATATATAGATTTTCTCGACTCCGTTAGGACCGTAGGATTAGGATAAATTAACGATCGAGATTAGGCCTGCGCGATGCGGGATCTTATTATGATTTGAAACTTTATTTAACCGTTCCGCACCCCGCATACTGCACATGCGGGATGCGGGATGCATGATCACAAAACCGTTAACAATTTATTCAATTGTTCTTGTAACCCGCATTCCGTAGATACGGGATGACCAACTCACACACACAATAAAAATTTTAATTAACTGAGTGTGGAACCCGGAAAAGTGAAGAATTGCAAGTTTCAAAAGTCCGAAAGGCGACTTCCGCATCCCGAATCGGAAAAGCTTAAAAGTGAAGGAACCATATTTCATAAGTGGAGGAGCCGACTTCCGCATCCCGAATCAGAAAATCTTGAAAGTGTGGGAACCCTATTTCGTAAGTAGAGGAGTCGACTTCTGCATTTCACACCGAAAATTGAAAATCGGGAAGGAGACCTGTTTCTGATTGAGATATATTGGTTTTTATTTTAATTAATAGTCTTTTTTCAAGTGAAAAATAGTTAAATTAAATTTAAAAGCTCAATATTTAAAGCTCTTAATATGTACACATGAATCAAATGGCTTGAATCCTTAATCTTCAAAAATTCAATCCATTTTTATTATAATTATAAATTTAATCCATTTTTATTATAATTATATCGATAATAAATTTGCAAATACATATTCTTTATTTGTTTTACAATATTAATATTCTGGGGCAATGACTTGGAAACCTCTTAAAATGGAGTTGAGAGTTAATGAAATTACACATAATTTAAATTTATATAAAAATAAATAAATATTAACAGTTTAACCAATAATCATATTGGAAACAATGAAAACAATGGAAACGCAAAATAATTAAAATAAAAACTCGTTAAAAAAAACCCTTACAAAGGACCTCCCATTACATATTAGCACATGAATAGCCATACTGAGTATGGATGGATGAAAACGTCCCACTCTGGCCCGAATCTTCGTTAAAATGTTTATTCAAATGTATTTAAATGTGTGAATGATGGTCTTAAAGCATTCAAAATTGACCCTATTCGATGAAGAATGGTGGAAGAGCATGTCTAGTTATCAGGTTAGCAGGTTCTTTCATCAAGAGCCATCAGATGGAGGGAGAATTCTGATCTATGGTGATAGATCCTTCTATGGTCAAAAGATGCAGTAGGGGAAACAAGATAATGAGTGTCATGGATCGACGGTCCAGATCCATGACTAGGAATATCAATGATAGAGCGAGATTCCATGGGCCGGAGGTGCAAGGAAATATTTAATGTTGAAAATCCGCGGAGTCCCTTAAGTGGTTTCTAGGTTGAAAGGTCAAGATCAACGCAAGACGAGATCAATGGCTCTAAGTCATCCCGCGTGGTGAACATGCGCGGGGGAAGAAAATTTTCCAAATCGCGGAATGGATTAAAGGGAGAAAACATATGACGACGGACATAAGAGCAGGAGCATATCTACAATTGTGGATGATTCCATGATCCAAAATAGTGCGGACGGAGTCAGATTTTTCAATTGCAAAAAATGTTAGGGGCCATGACGATCGATAATATATATGTCATTTGATCTTTGATCGACGTATCAAAAGTATTCCGCAAATGAGAGTTGCGCGATGGATCGAATGGGACCAGCTTGGCGAAATATCAAACGTACCCACAATCAGGCGGTCCAGATGAAGGTAGGTTGCAGATTGAGGGTCTTTGTTGATTCCGCTGAATTAAATTATGTAGGTGTTAGCCTTGGGTCTTGATATTGAAATCGTGCTCATAAAAGGCTCGGATCTTGAAAAGAAGTTGATCCACGGTGCATATAACGGGAGAAGCTTAAAGCTTAAGGGTCGTAAGGGATTATAAATGAAATCTACATCGAGTTAGAGGATTCGTTGTTCTGAGTTTCGAGATCGGCTGATAGCTCGACTGCGTGCAAAACGCCAGCGTGGACAAAATATCCCGATGAACCTGGTACAAAAAGGACATTCCCACATACGATCTATTTTTTCTGACCAATAATCGAGTCCTCAGACGTCATTCACAACACCCCATAGGTGAAGACCATGTCCCCAACATCACCTACTATCCCAACTCTGAGGATCCATCATGAAATTTAGATATTTGAAGCAACAAATCTGGCCTCTACACGAAGCAAAGAAAGGCGGCCAGCCGAATCCACTCTTATCCCACCTCCAACATAGGTGAAAGGGAAATGAAGGTCAAGTCCAAATGACTTGACCCACCTAGGAAGCAATGCGGGAGAACACCTAAGGTCTTATCCATGGCCAATATGATAATTGAATATTAGAGGAGATGACTTGACTGGATTCTCCGCAAGGAATGAAGATCCTCGCCCACTTATCACTCGTACTATTGTTATGATGACCAGTTGTCAAGTGTGCAACCATGCTAGTAAGTTATTTTTGGGTCTATCTGGATCACCCTATATAGCACCACCCTTTGGAGCTGCTCAAGAACAGGGATGAATGAACACTGAGAGAAAGGCCAGAAGTGCTCAATTACGTGAGGTCTTGAGTTTTCTTGCAGACAACAATGGCTATGTGGTTCGAGAAGCTAATTTGTCAGGGGATACTGATGGTTGGCGAACATGAAATTATGTTCCTTTATCATCCTGGTTGTCTACACCAGGAAATCGCCAACCATCAGGGCCTGGATGTGATGCACTTTGAATATTTTCGGATAGTCATACCTCCAGCTCCACGATACCGGGGTTTTCCTGTCCCTGGAGTGTCTCCCTAGAAACCCCCAAAGATGTCACGGCTTCCAAAGTCCCAGTGCATGGGGGCCATGTTCAGCAGTAGCCAGTCGAAGGGGATGCTCATACTGGGGTGGCGAGTGTCCAGAGACTTCATCACCTCGTTTGTAATTTCCACTTCCTAATTTTCTCTAAGGTGGTGACAAGGTTGAGGACACACCCCACTGTGTTTCCTGTAGGAGAGCCCATGCCATGAGAGGTGAGGAGAACAATAATGCCCTTATCCAAGTCCCCTCATACAACAATGTTACCAGGACATAGGGGAATTGTGGACAAGGCTGAACACAAAAAGCATATAAATTCCTTTGCAAGTCCAAAAACCATGTAGAAAGGCACCTTTGAGCACGAAACACACACCCAGGGAAGGACATGTGATTGATTCAATAGACATATGAGTGGTCGAACCCAGCGTGATTACTGCATCCAATGTTATACCTTTCTGTAATTTTATGCTAACAGAGATGAAAATTCATTATAATTCTTACATTTCACAAGATTTTGAGCGTTCTGGGGTTTCAAACCATGATCGTATCATAATATTAGTTGGTTAAGGTTTGTTTATTTCAAGAGTTGTGGTTAATTTATGGGTAATCTATTCCAAAATAGTGCTTGCTTATAAGAGCATTCTTAATAGTCTATGGTTAAACTTGGGGTCCTCTTACACTGTTAATAATTCAATTACATTATAGGATCATTTGGAGTGTCGACAAGAGATTCAGACTAATATTGTGTAGTCAATAATGGGCAATGGTAAAGAAAATCATAATGTAGTTTATGTAATCGATTTAAATAACAACCCAAGCTATGAAAGCATTTTTTAAAGCAATTCTCTGAACCAAACCTTAGTGACTCTCAATTAATTCGTTTAAGAAATTATTTCAAGCTCTCTTTGTTTAATTAGTGTGTTTTTTTAGTACTTAAGAGAAGAATGGTAATTATTTCAAGCTTTCTTTGTTTCATTTATGGCTCTTGGACTTTCATTTGCTATTTTGCACATTAGGGTATGGTAGCTTTGTGTTCAAGTTTTTTTGTTTTGTTTTTTGCATAAGCCAACATTCATTTTTGAGTTTTGATGTCTTTTTATGTGATAGTTGATTCACAAATTCTCAACTTCAACAACCAGTTATCTAATGTGACAGTTTCAAATATTTTCTCCATAAAAATCATATTAAAATATAATTCCTGAACTGTTAAAAAACCGCAACTTATCCAACATTTGAACAACTTAACCTATTCAGTATAGGAGTCTCTCAGTTTATGCTACAAAAAGCAGAAAGGTAAATTGATAATCAATTTATCAATTTACCTTTCTGCATTTGGAAAGGTAAGTTGATAAATTGATTATCAATTTACCTTTCGCATTACGGAAACTCTACCTTGCGGAAAGATGACAGTAAATGGTAAATGGTAAATTAATAATATAATATTAAATTAAATTGATAAACAATATTAAATTGATAAATTGAATGATAGGTTTTATGTTTCAAACAGCTTTGTGCAAATGGAGAATGCCCCAAATTTGTGTCTCGGAGTATCACTTAATTGTCCAGGAACTATTTGTCTATAGAAGATGCAACAATTATGAAAGGAATTGAAATTCAACAAGAAATGAAGTAACACGCAACATAAAGATTAAAATGCTAAATCAGAACAATAATTTAAACAACACAAAATTCAAAAAATATAGTACATGCAAGAAATAAGACCCTTCCTCATGGAAGAAAAAATAAAATGGAAATAAATGACAATCTCTCTTACAGGTGAAAAAAGAGAATGGAAATAAATGACATCCTCTCTCTAAATTTTATTAACTATCCCGCTTGTATTTTGTGAATTTTTTTGCAGGAACACGCAACAAAAAAATTCGGTACTTTTGTCATCCCGCATCCTGCATTTTTTTGGGTTGCGGGATGAAAAATTAACAAATTATAAGCTTCAAAATCCTGCAATCCACATTGCGGGTTGCGGGACGCGCGATGCGGGATACAGAGATATTTTCTGTGTGCAAGTTGGACATCCCACAACCCACATCCCGCACTTTGCAGGTTGCGGGAAGTGATTTATTTTGTGATTTTGTTGCGCAAACACGCAACAAAAACTTCGGTGCTTTTGTCATCCCACATTGTGCGCAAATTGCGGGATAGTTAATAAAATTTAGATCTCGTGATAAGATCTCGCATCCTGCGAGGTTTAATCTCGACCGTTCATTTATATTAATCCTACGGTCCTAACTGACCCCAGAAAATCTATATACAGGTTGGTCTTTTACGATTCCCATTGGCGAGATCTCTAAGGATTTCTCCTTCGGTTTTGAGGTCTATAAACGAATGGTGCCAACACAAAAAGTCTATTGCATAGAATTTGTTGCGGTAAAGATTCAATATTTTTACCCTCTCGGTGTTCCTTTCCACCTCCGAGTGCAAATGCTAGTATTAAATATTTGTTTTTCAGGAAAAGATGCGCAACTTTTTTATATTAAAAATGTACATAGGCATATAACCTTGCCATAACAAAAACATAAACATAAATATGTTGTGTCGTACACAAAATTATAATATGTCCTTGACTTTTATACAATGCGCCCATATACACATATATATGATGTGGAAGTAAAAAACCAGTCATTAGTCACCATATAATCAAGTAGCTTATGATCATTTCATAACCAAATATATTGAAAACTATAAAGGACAAAAAAATAGAAAGCAAGAAACATATGATCATTTATGTGGACCATGTCTGCTATCAACTTGGAGGGGTTCCTGGATCTATCTTGGTCAAGGTATTGCCCACCATTTCCTATATTCCCCATGTACACAAGCCTAGTTGAAATCTCGCCTTTGATAATTGATATGTTGTTTCATTCTTTTTTTGGAAATGTGTTTTATCGCAAAATCCTTAAAATATCTTGTCAACAACATGATTCCATCATAAAGAACTTCAGAATGAATGTTCCTAGGAGGACGCTTCAAACTAACCCAATCCACTACAATATTAGAGTAACCAAATATTTGTAACTTGTGAATACCTTTTGTGACAATTATAATCAAGGATAGCTTAAGCGTCATCAATTATGCCTTGTTGTTTGTGCTCTATCCCAAATCTACCTTGAACTTTGTCCATTTTTCATCATTTTGAAATATCATACCACCAGCTCCCCCCATATATGTTTTGCACTGAGAGGCCCCATTAAAATACCCCCATCCACCTCTTTTATCAATGTATTCAGATTGGATTC
>LPNX010967533.1:62480-94750 GCA_001517045.1 Pseudotsuga menziesii | reverse complement strand
GAACCTTGTTCCTATTAATCCAGACACCCAAGATAAGAATGAGAGGCAATGCCATATGGTCCTTGTAGACAACATTATGATACTAGATTGAGAAAGCACCATCCATATTCTCACCTCCCCACTAGAATTGTATACCTGTGACTTGAAAAACATGATCCCAAACCTAAGATATATACTTACATTGAATAAAAATACGAGTCACGCTTTCCCCATTGTCACCACAAAGAGGACATATGTTGGTCCATTCCCATAATTTTCTCTATAAATTGTCCTAGACGGACACCTTGTTAAATAGTGCAAGCCAAAGGAATATTTTTTATTTAAGAGGATAATTTATCTTCCATTAAGTTTTAAACCACTAGAGAGGTTCATTATGGTCCTCCTCCTCTCGAGGAGTGTAAAGTCTCCCTGATTCATTTCTAGGCCATAATAGTGTATCCTCTTCATCTGCAAGTCTGGCATGATTTCTTTTAAGGGACCTAATATATGCTTCCCATCATGCCTTTTCCTCCTCAATGAAAACAAGGGAATATACATTCATCCACTCTTGTCTGAAAATAGTAGTGTTCCTAACATCTCCAATCTGTGCTAGATGGATAATTCCTTGATACCTCAAAGATGTGATTATACCAGCAAGGAGCCTATGGGATCCATCACTTCCTAACCATGGGTCCACCCCAATTTCTCACTTTCCTACTAGCACCAACTCTCCAAACTAACCAATCAACAATGATATCAAAGCCAAAACCATGGCTTTCCAAATGATAGAAACATTCCTTATGAATTTATTCTTGAATTTAAACCACTCTTCAATGGTGGATGGAGCTATATATTTTTTATGTACCACCTTGACCCAAAGTCTCATTCCTTGAAGAATTATCTAAACTCCTTTTGCTACCAAGGCCTTTGCAAAATAGGGGGTGTGATTTAATCCCCATCCACCAAGATATTTGGGTAAAGATAATTTGTTCTAGGTTTCCCAATGATAAGAATGACCATCAACATCCCCTTTCCATAAGAAATTATAACACAATCTCCTTATATTATTCAGAGTTCCCAAAGGAATGTATGAGAGGGATACCCAATACATCGAGATGGATTCCAACATCGATTTCATACGAAATAATCTGCCTCCTCTCAATAGCCATTTGTTACACTAGAAATAAAATTTGAGTTCCACCTTCCCAACAATCCATCCCTGGTATATCCTATTGTATCCATTAGGATTTAAAAGAAAGACCAAACTTTTTATCCCTCTCTAATCTTCCACAAGAGAGAAATCATAAAGATTCCTAAGCCATACTGTTGTATGCTTCTGCATGTTCATTAAAGTAATATATGATTTTCTATAATTGTAAACCATTCCTTATGCAAAGGAGAAAAAATTAGCAGCTCCTTGAGTTTTATAGCCTCCCTTCTGGATCCATTACAAAAATCCATAATATCGTCTACAAAAAGGAGATGAGTCACTTTAAAAGTTCCTCCCATATTGATTCCATTAAAATATCCTGAATTCTTGGCTTGGGAGAGAGTTCTGCTAAATCCCTCAACCACTAGCTAAAACGATAGAGAGGCTAGGGGGAACCCTTGCCTTAATCCTCTACTAGGCCGGAAAAAAGGTAAGGAAGATCTATTCACCAACCTAATGAAAGATATAGCCTTAACACAAGATAAAATCCAATTGACAAACTATAGCTGAAAACCACTTGTAAAAGAACAAGTCTAAGACACATATTTATATTTATCTTTAGTAGGTGATCATGATTTTGGCGGAATATATAATAGATATCTCTCACTTGTGAAATTGGAAGAAGATATATATAATAGATATATATCACTCATGGAATTTTAATTAAAAATAACTTTAAAAAAATTTTTATGGCTTATGCTCTTAAGAGATATGGTGAAATGTATGCTTTAAATTTGTATAAGAAATCCAATTATAGATGTTACTTTGAAATTCAAGAAGATCCATGTACCTCTATCTATTTTAATAAATAATGGGGCAGTGATATAGGTCGTCATGAATAAAGTTAGATATGGGTTGATATAACAAATTTCATGATTGTGTAACTTGAGTACTAACAATAAGAATAAACCCTTGAGTTTTAAAAAAATTCAAAATATCAAAAAATAAGAATGAACTTTTAAGTTTTTATAAAATAATTCAAGATCTCAAAATATTAAGATTTTTAAATAAGTAATAATATCTACCCAAACTTATAAATATGTCAAATAAAGAAGATACGTGTTCTTTGGATCATTCTTTAACTTGTGAGAACAACCTCTCTCAAATGTTAGGATTTAATTATTTAATCCCTCCTTGACCACCATAGTTTATTTGTCTTTTCAAAATGAAAAAATGTGAGTTAACCTATAATCGACAAGTGCATGTGACTATTTGTCTGGTGGTAATGGGTGTCGCTGAGTTGGAGGGAGATATGATGAAAACCCTAGGTCTTCTCTTCTTGGTTACTCTCCCAATCCTCTCACGGTGGTCTGATGGTTTTGGTTATGCTTGCGGTTGCTACGGGGGAGTGAATGGTCAGACTATACCCTTCTCGACGCAGGTATGTGTTTTTCTGTTGCCTTACTGATGGTGTGCCCAAGTTTATCGACGTATTTTTTGCATCCTGTGCTGGTCTTGATTTGGCATTTTTGTATTGTTTTCCCTCTACCTGTCAATTTTGAGTCACTGGAGTTCAGTATGTCCATTCAACAGACCTAGTACCAATAGGTTAAAAAAGTGGGAACCTGTCTTTTTGTCATCTCTGTCTCCACTTGCGGTTTTCAGTGGTGGTTTGGGGGGTGATGACTGCCCAGTTTTATTTTTCTATCATGGGTTGGGTGGTTTAAGAGGAGTCGACCTATTCTACCCTGGTTTCTCGTTTAGTCTTTGGATGATTTCTGTTACTGGGTTTTTTCTTTGTGTGGTTTGTGGGCTCTCAGGTGGTTTTGGGGTTGGTTGGCCTTCCCCATTTGGGGGTGGTAAAGTGGTTGGTAAGCTCACTGTGGAGGCCTCATTCATGGCACAAAATTCTTCCCTTTCTTCGAGGGTGCAAATGAACCCTAGGGAACGAGTCCACTTCTCGAATGTGGTACCCTTTCCTGCGTCCGGCTTTTGTGCGGGTGTTGTTACCAGTCCTGATGTCACTTATTACACGGGGGATTCCTTGGTGTCAGCTGGTGTACATCCTTGTGGGTCACGTGATAGAGGCACTATGCCTCCTACAAAACCCTTGAATCCTCATCCTCGCTTTCATCCGCGAAAGTTAGCCTTTGAAAAGGTAGTTTGGCCGACCTGTATGTGATCTAGGGTGGGACGTGACGGTTGATATGGTTTTGGCGCTGTCTTTGAGGGCCCTTGTTGTTCATTTTGAGTACCTCAAGCTCACTCTGCCAGAGATACTGGCCTGGGTTTGGGAACAATGGAAATCGCTCCTTAAATATGTCCCTAAGGCGCTGGCATTGGTTAACGGTTGGGTCTTATTTCATTTATGTATGAGGAAGAACGAAATACCATCAAGGAACAGTTCTAGGTTATTGGATAGGGGTCACTTATCCTTAGTCAATGCCACATCGGCTTCGACCCATGGACGGAGCGATCGGGTAAGCGACACTTGTGGGTCGTTTTATCGGATTTCCCCATACAATGCTAGAATTTACAGGGGTTTATCTGTGTGGCTAACACCATTGGAAAATTTATTCTCATTGAAGATGATCAACTACTTGATTTTGAATGGTCATCTCCGTGCGTTCTTGTGCAAATGGATATGTATGAGGGTCTCCCGGTCGACTTGGAGGTCATCTAGGATGGAAGCACATTTGTCCAATGTTTGGACTATTGGAGGATATCTTTTCGATGCCACTCCTGCAAGATGACGAGTCATGCAAAGGACTTGTTCCCTTCAAATGGGTTCACACCTGTGGAATCACAGGTGGTTGCTTCATCCTATGTAGAATTTTCACTTCCTCATGTTAATGATCACTCTCCTCCTATTCCACTTGGTAAGGAGTTGGCTCTTGCTTATGCCGTTAAGTTTGCACATTCTATTCCATTGCTACTAAAGTTTGTCTTTTCCATTGATATTTTGGGCTCGCACTCAATCTTAGATGGGGATGGTTTGAATTTTGACTTATCTCCTGTGTCCAAGGAGGTTTCACCTAGGGTTTTGCCTCCTTTGGTGAAACCTCTCCCTAGCTCTAGCATATGTCAACAGCAGAGATCTTCTGAGCTTTGTGAGGATTCAGACAAGTTATAATAATGAGAATATTAACTACAGGTTGCGACTGGGCATAGGGATAAGACATAAGGAAGTCAGTTGGCCAATGATTTGGCATTGGGATGTGAAGGATGAGACGTTGAGTAGTCATCCGGTCTCACTAAGAATACAATCAACAATGTTAGCTCTCAGTATCAATAAGAACGCAAGAAGATTTTATATGCAAGATCTTAATGCTGTTAAAAACCACTCCACATATGCTATTGGGAGTCATTTCGAAATTGAAAGCAACAGGTTGAACTCTAATGAAATCGGTTGCACATACTTAGCGTATGAATTCAACCTCTCATTTGCTCAGAATTAGTGTAATATTTCAGCCTTTGCAATGAATTATTTTTGCTTACTACTTCTCGGACAGTTTGTAAGGAGGTATAGTCTCCATAGACTAGGGATCTTTCGAGATAGCTATATATATGTTAAAGATGAATTGAAGTATTTTTGGACATTGTCCTCCTTTGGGAACAATCCCTCCTTGGAATGATGGAAATTTTCTTTATTGGTCCTTATTAATACAAAAAATACTCACCGTTTCTTTAAAAAAAAGGATTTGTCAGAAGTGGGGGGATATGAAAAATGCACATTGTTAACTAAAAAAAGAGACATTTCCCTTAACCTTTCCACCCTCGACATAGGACACAGAATTGACTGTGACATTCGATGAGGGGAGCTTACGGCTCCATCAAATTGAGGAAATACATTTTCCTCATATATCGGAAAAATAACACCCAACCCATAGACACTTTGCAAGGTCCAATCTCGACACCCCTTAGGAGATGTCTTTGAAAAGGGGATAGGATACACACCCCACATCCCCCCAAGACCACTGTGACCAGAGCATGAGGGACCAAGAGACACCCTAATATTGGAAGGGTCGGCATAACACCCTTTCTTCTTATTAAAACTCCATCCAAAAAACATTCAAGAATATAATCATTGAAAGACACAAAACTGGAATTACAACCAACATGTAACATATCCAAACAATATCTAGACAAATTCATAAGAATAGGAATCATGCACATATATTTGTCTAAAAACACAGTCTTTGAAACATAATTATGGATGGTATCACTTTGTTCATTTGAAACCGCATTAGGGACAATAGACTCCACTTCCATTGAACCGAGAAACATTAGAGCGCTATTATCAGACAAAGGAGGACATTCATAAGGAATCTTACCACAGTGAAGGTCATTATCCTCATCCATCACCTTTGCTTCCAATAAATGGGAGGGAAATGTACCCCACAAGTGAGAACCCTCATGAAAATCCATGGGTGCTCTCTTCAAATTAGAGGGAGAATGCTTTTTGACCATGTACCAACTGAGTGTTTCTTTTGGGTGTTGTTCTAAGTGGGGCTCTTGAAAGGGAGGAGGCATTCCCATGCCAAATTCCAATGGGCATGATAATGGTTACATTGAAATGATATGTCAGAATAATCAAGCACTTCTATGTGGGTGGTATTCCTAATAGAGATAGACATCTACGCATATAACCCATCATGAAGATATATGTCATCTAGAATATGCCCCAACGACATAATACTAGTGTCCATAAAGCTAAAATACACAGATATGTAATCACCTAAAGACTCACCAATGCACCTGAAAATGTTGAAGTCCATAGCTCAACCGACAAACCAAACTTCCTTAACTTAGAGGGGTTGCTCGAAAACCTTTTCATTATGTGCGTCAAAGAGAGGGTCCAACTCTTCATCTTAAAACGCACAAAACCCCACATTCAAAAACCAACTAGAATGGTATGTCCATCCTCTGACATGTTGAGAATAACACCCTTCCAACCTTTGCCCAAATAAATAATTCATTGGAAATAACCCAAGATCTTAAACCAATTTTTTGTGGCCCATTGTATGAAGGACACAAAACCCATGTTTGTAACATACCCGGAACTGAAAAATAAATATTTATTATTTATTTCAGCAAAAACATTATGATTAATTTTTATTGTAAAGTTTATGACCAAGTGGGTCAAGGATGACTCTAATTGAAGAATTATTTATTTTAATAATTAATAAAATGAGACACCTATCCGGGGGAGACTGTTAAATGAGTGTTCACTGACCCACTAGGAGGAAGGAATAGTTGTAGAAGGCTAGTTGACAAGTGGCATCACTAACATTCACTCTCTAGCTGTTGCAAGAGCATAATCCCTAAAAAAGTGGTCATGTTCCCTGAGAAGGGGAACTGAGCTGGTGGCTCATTTAATTCCAAAATTGACCCAAAGAACTAGGAAATATTATATAAACCATCAAATTGAGCAGGAGGCTCACTACACATTCTGAATTATGAGAGAATCAACCTTATGACTGCTGCAAACTCAAAAGTCAGACACGTAAGGAATTTGATGAGGGGATATCTAAAGTGTTTTGCTGAGTTAAGTCTGCTACTGAGTGTTTGCAAAATCCTGTTGTGTGACAGAGATCTTTGTCCTAGTGGTTCAGTGAATAGGCTCGGGGGTCCTAAGCAAGTAATTTTGGCTGCTTTAGGAGAAGGTTGGGCGGAACAGTCTCTCGTGGGTGTTTGTTCCCTTTCAGCATTCTGTCTAGGTTCAATTACTATTTAATTTCTGAATCTATACTTTCATTGAAATATGCTCAGGAACTATATTTAGGATGATTTATACTCTTTTAATCTGGAAAATTGTTAAACTATATTATTAGAATTCAATAGATCTACTGAGTTAGTATTTCCTGTAACCATGTTTCAAAATCTAATGATGTTATTTCTGCATACTATCCATATTTAGGTTATTTCTACTGATATTACAGATTAGTAAATATCAGCAATAGTGTATGAATCCTGTAGGTTAAGATTTGAATGATTTTACAGTACTACAACTATTTAAGGTTTTAATCTTAAATGAGATTTACACAAATTTAAACTTAACCTGTAACTTATAATAATCTCATGCTCAGATCTAAGTTTCCTCCATAACATATGTTCCTTTACAATAATCATTCTGGGATCGAGTCTTACCCACTTTAAATAAACTCTAGCATTAATATAGAATAACTATAGTTTAAAATGAACAAAAGTAACTAAGCTAGTTCACATAAGGCATTTTAAGCCCAGTGTCTTAATTGATTAAATTGTTAATTAACACCAAGTCAAGATTATCGACAAACCGTAGCACTGGTTACAGGCTTCAGGCCATGCTGGTGTTGTTTTCTGTAGTATTTCCCTTGCAGAAGGAAGTTACATCCTTAGGGCTTATTTAATTCTTTTCAAAATAGTATAGCTAAATATACAGAGTTTAATTCTCAAAATAGTGATTCTATGTTGCATAATGGAAAAAGGCCTCACAGCCTAGACTCTGTAATAAGAGTAAGTACGAAAATTTTATCTACGAACTTATGGTCTGTTAATGTTATATTGGCCAAACCTAAGGTCAGCATAAGAGCTCCCACAGGATCTCATAATCCTTTAAACAACATACATCACAAGTTGCAAGTTTTGGGGTCATTATAAGAGTATTTAAGCAAAGCAGTGAAACCCTAAGATCGTTTTATAAACAAGTTCTATACTTCATGTAAACCTATAATTCTGACAGTAAATAGTCATAAAAAGATGGACAGATGTCACCCCAGCCGTTTTTCAAAAAGAAAGGTGAATACAAACAAAAAAGAATCAATTCGCGACTATGTTTATTTTTAAATCCTCACACTCTACTAGCAACAGATATATCTCGATAGAAGCCTCACGAATTTTTATATCCAAATCTTAACTATAGTAATAAAACTATTGGTTGTAATGTAAAATACAACTAATAATCAAGTGAAATACAATTTTATAATTAAATTTATTAAAAAAATATTTTACCAATATAAAATGAAATCATTATTCACTGTAATTTTTTTCAGCAAAAAAAATGCCAGACCTTGTTATTCATTGAGAATCAAAGGACATCGTTTACATGACAAGCCTATAACAACAGGCTTCCAAGCTGTGTCTAAGTCAATGGAGCTCCCACTACACACCAAAGATTTGCCAAAGTAGTAGAAAAGACATAAGGGGCCAAAAACTCAGCCAAATACAACAATTCGAAACCAGAGAGGCCACAAGGATACAAAATCTTTCCTAGAAGTAAACCAAAATAAAATTCATCCTAGAACTAGACTCTGAGACAGAGGGCAATGACCATCATTCCTATAAATCAGCGAGCATGATCAAAAGGCTGATAGACTCCTCCTAGTCAGCTCAGGGTCCTGCATGACAAGAAAAAAAATAGAACTCGTGCCAAAAAGAGAATAGGGACTGAGTCCTGGAACAAGGCTTAAAAAAGCCTAAAATTTCCATGATCCAAGATCATGCAATTCAAAAATTCAAAGAAGAACCCAATACCAGGATCCAACACAAGAACTTTCTTAGAGAGACAGTCAGCCTACTAATTATGCTCATGATAAATATGAGTGAGGGTCAATGGAGAAAAGAGATGTATGGGAGATCTGATATCCTTGCACCAATGACTCAGGAATGGAGAGTCCAAAGATGAAATCCTGTTAGCCCAATTGATAATGACAAGAGAGTCGCCAAAGATGGTTTGCAGAGGGATCCCCATAAGCTTAGACACTGCGAGAAGAGCCCACAAAGCAAGGAGCTCAGCTCTAGTATTTGTGCTTGTGCCACATCCGAGAGAGAAAACAAGGAAATGTGAGTCACTTAGGTACATCACAAAACCTGCTCCTCCAAGGTCATCAGCAGCTGCCCCATCAAAAAATCCATAAGGATAAGAGAGCTGAGGACGAGGACCAATATTTCTGATCTTGTGCTTTTGTTTCGGAGCTGGAAAGAGTAAACAGAGAGCTTTGACCTGATGAAGAATGTCTGGCAAAGAGAACAACTTATTTTCAAATAAACAACTATTCCTCATTTTCCACAAACTCCAGAAAATAAAGAGAGGTAGATATCTGCTGGCTGAGTAGGTCGGAGAGCTCTTGAACCAGCATTCTAGAAAAGTCCTAACAGAGCAATTTAAAAAAAAAGGGAGGCCAGACTACTCAAGAAAAACAAAGAAAAATCTTTTGGCAACATAGCAATCTAAGAACAAATGTTGTGTTGAATCTTCATTCATTCTACAAAGAATACAAATACCAGGACCTTGCCAGCCTCTCCTTTACAAATTGTCCCAAGTTAGTACTCGATTCATGACCGCAAGCCAGGTGAAACAACAGATTTTTGCAGGAATTTTGAAGGACCAAAGTAAATCCAGCACCTTTGAAAGATCCAAGGAGGAATCATGACAGCGGTGAACAATGAGACCGTACCCCTTAGCTGCAGAAAGATCACCTGCATACCTTATATATGTCCAAATAAGAGAATCTCTCTGAATAGACAATCTGACTCGACCATATTCAAGACCTGAGATAAATTTGTTCCACAAGAGCCCCCAATCACCTCCCAGATCTAAGTCTTCTACCGAAAACCAGTAACTTTTGGCCCCTTGAGAGAAATTTATTGCCTGTACCAGGGTAACAATACCGTAATCCTCTAAATAATCATGGAGATCCTGGGGAAGGATCACAAGAGTATCAGTGCCCAAAATCGGATCAATACCAACTCATATGTCTTCACCATTCCCCACTTGCCAGGCCATACCACATCCAACCCAGGATACGGTTTGCATAAAGCCTTTCCAGATTAGAGAAGCATTATTTGCTGTGAAATCCTTTCTACGAAGCCAAGAAGCCACAGAGAGATCCTTAAGATATTTCACACACAACAACTTATGCCAAATCCCATTGCCTATGAGTGCCAACCAGAAACTTTTCATATGTAAGGAGAGGCTGAACCAACCCAGATGTTTGATACCCCAGCCACCGAAAGAAGTTGGTTTAGATAGGGTCTGCCAATCCAATAAGTGGAATTTCTTCTTATATGCTAAGGAACCCCATAAGAAAGTGAAAATCAGTGACCTGAGCTTATCCAAGACCGAAATGGGGATGGGAATCAAAGCCATCCAATACACCGATAAGCCTGAGAGAATAGCTTTGATTAAGACCAGTCTACCCCCCAGGGAGAGCAGACGGAAGGTCCAGTGCTGGATTCTTCTTTCAAAATTTGTAATAAGCCATTGCCAATCTTTCACCCTGTAACCAAGGGGATTGATGAAAAAGCCAAGATATTTGAAACCCAGGGAAGTATGATCATATTTAACTGAAAGGGATCTGGAGATTCTGTTCAATAGCCCCTCATCCACATTGTTGACTAAGAAATAGGATTTGTCCAGATTAATATTCATACCTAAAGTAGCACAAAAAGTATCCAAGATAACTTTGAAGGCAATCCACTCTTCAAAAGTGCCAAAACCAAAAAGAATCATGTCGTCAACAAAAAGCAAGTGGGTAAAGGATAGATGGGAAGAGATACTAATTCCCATGATCTTCCCATTGTTCCAAGCATCCCTTATTAATAGACTGAATCCTTCTATGACAAGAATAAACAAAAGGGGAGATAACGGACATCCTTGTCGAATACCTCTAGTGGCTGAGAAGAAACTAGAGGGGGTGCCATTTACAAGCAAAGTGAAATTTGCAGAAGATAAACATCCCATGATCCAGTTTACACCAATCAGAGGAATACCAATTTGCAGAAGGATAAGTCTTAAATAAGACCAGTTCACCCTGTCAAATGCTTTTGTCAGATCCAGCTTGAGAATAATAGCACATTTGTTTTTGGTCTTGACAGAGTGTAATAACTCTTGAGTAACTGCAATAGGCTCAGCAATTTGTATGTTTTTCAAGAAACCAAATTGTTGAGGGGAGATAAACTTGTCTAGAAAAGGCTTTAGGCAAAGAACAACAATTTTGGAGATCAATTTATAAACAAGGTTACAGAGAGAAATGGGCCTAAAGTCCGCAAAGGTAAGGGGTTTCTCCTTCTTTGGTATGAGAGCAAGAAAGGTTGAGTTTAGTGAGGGTAAGACTCTGCCTTCCAATCTAGAGGATTCAACCAAAGCTAGAAGATCATTCCCAAGAATGTCAAGGAAAGCCAAGAAAAACTCCACTGGCCATCCATCAGGGCCCGGAGATTTATCCTTTTTAAAAGACTTTAAATCCTGCACTATTTCCTCCATAGAGATCTGACTTGTGAAACTCACCACGTCATCAGGATGATGTAAGAAGGAGGGGAATAAATCAGATCACCTTTAGCTGAGCTTCAATATTTGTTTGACCATCATCTTTGAAGATCTTTGAGAAATACCTGACCCCCAATGCTTTTAGCTCTTTGTCCTCCTCTATCAAAG
The DNA here is from genome assembly GCA_001517045.1 of Pseudotsuga menziesii. Lineage (NCBI taxonomy): Eukaryota > Viridiplantae > Streptophyta > Pinopsida > Pinales > Pinaceae > Pseudotsuga > Pseudotsuga menziesii. The sequence goes on along the minus strand of LPNX010967533.1, from coordinate 83,204 downwards.
TGCCCCTATCATCTTGAAGGTCCCAAATGGCATTATAATTCTTACGAGCCGAAGTAACCGAGTAAATTTTTTTTGTATTGGCATCCCCCAGAGATGCCCAAGTTAATTTACTTTGTAACTTAGCAAAACGAAGCTCATGATCCATCAATTTCTTCAACTCCATTTTCAAAACCGAGAGTCTAAGGTTTGAACAAGAATTGAGTATCCCAAACTCTGAGGACCCCAGAATATTTTGTATTTCTTCTTCAAGGTACCAAATCTTTCCTTTCATTTCCAGAGTCTTCTCATAAGTCCAACTTCTAACCTTTTTTTTTAAGAGGTGAAGCTTCAAAGAAAGACCCTCTATAGCAGGCAAATGGTATTCTAATGCCAGTAAGGACCATTCTTCTCTAACAAAATTGACAAAATCTTCATCAGACAGCCAAGTATGATTGAACTTGAAAGGGGGATAAGAAGTGACAGGCTCTACCATCCAGTCCAGGAGGACAGGATAGTGATATGAGATCACAGAAGGTAAGGACCAGAATCTGTGTCTGGGAAGGAGATCAATAAGATTCGAGGAAAGAAGAAACCGATCCAGTCTTTTACTTATGCCTTCCTCCCTAGACTTCCCATTACGCCAGGTAGGCCCAGCACAAAGAGGCCCAACATCGACCACCAGATTATAGGCAACAAAGAGTTGAGTGAAATAAGGCCGAAGAGGATCAAGATGGGCTTTCCTGCTCCAAACTTCAGAAGCATTTAATGTGAGATTTAAATCCCCTGCCAGAATAAGAATAGGTAGGGTAAGGAGGCCACCCCTCGCAGCCTCATCCCAGAAAGACTCACGATGTACGCAAGGCCCATAACAGTTAATAATGGAGAGAGATAATTTAGAGCCTCTGAAACGAGCTTTGAGGAGGATGCCGGCCCAAGTCTTATAGGCTTTGCATTTAACTTTACGGGGGTTCCAGCCCGAGAGAAGACCACCCGAGAGACCCTTAGAACTAACAGCACAAAATTCCCAGCTAGGACAGAGTTTAGAGAAAGCTAGTAGAGCCGGATACGAGCTATTCATAGTTTCCTGGAAGAGGATGATATCCGTCGCAACTGATGCAAAAAGACGATGGAGGCTCTTTTGTTTAGCCGAGCCCCCTAGGCCCCGAACATTTAGGGTAAGAATTTTCATCACGAAACACTGGCATCGAGAGACAGTGCTCTAAGGACCCGAGAGGAGGATACAGGCGGATGCCTCCCTGCATTTTTTAACCTGGTGAAAAGAGGAGTATATGCAGAGGAGCCAGAGGTTAAGTCTGAAGCCACATGAGGTGTTTTTTTCTTTTTTCTGATGGTGACATTTTCAAAACGAATGGAGTCCAACGGGATATAACCCATAAATATCACTCACCATTGTATCTAATAAACTTAAATAATGTAGTCAACACTCGTTACAATAAATAATACTCACACTTGATAACCTCGTGAAATAATCTTAAGAAGAAGGCTCACATGTGGCATTTTAGACAGTAATTTTTTTGATTAACTTAGCTTTATGTAATCTCTATATCTTCACATCATTTAAAAAAAAACATGATTAATTGTTTAAACTTATCTAAAAAAAACTGAAGTTATTAATAAATTCTATTTATAAAAGTTGAATCATAATAAATAACTTAAATATTAATTATTCTATATAATTAATTAAAAAAACATAATTAATTATTTAAACTTATCTAGTTTTATATATTTAATTAAAAAAACATAATTAATTGTTTAAACTTATCTAAAAACTAAAGTTATTAATAAATTCTACTTATAAAAGATGAATCATAATAAACAACTTAAATATTAATTATTCTATATAATTAATTAAAAAATACATGATTAATTGTTTAAAAAAACAGAAGTTATTAATAAATTCTACTTATAAAAGATGAATCATAATAAATAACTTAAATATTAATTATTCTATCTAATTAATTAAAAATATAAGATGTGATGTGATACAACTTACCATCGTATACAATTTTTTTCCTCATTGGATTTCTACGAGAAAACAAAGATAATGTAACATCACCTCTTGTTTGAGCATGAGAATAGCTTTTCCTCTTGTATTTAAAATTCTTATATGTGGAAATGGTCCATTGTAAAATTTACAACACCGGTAAGTTCATGCAAGACAATAATTATTTGGTTTATAAATGTATAATATTCATTTTTTCTTAAGCATGTCACCTTGATGTACAAATTTATAATATTTAAAAGGTATAAAGGAGTATAGTTCACCTACTTATAACTTTTTTCTTTTTTTCATATTTTTAGGATTAGATGTTTTCTAGATTTTTTTGTTTGTCTTCATAGAGTGGGTGCATATAAAACTGGTATCAATATGTATACAAAGAGTGCCATGTCCTACCTGTTTTTCAAGTACTATTTATTGGTATGTACAAAGGTGTCATATTTAAATATGTTCTTTAAATATATATTTTTTGGTGGGACTAAGTTAATTTAGCTAGTTTATGGTTACCGAGGAATAAGGTTTAACACCTTCTTGTGTGCTTCTTAATAAATTTTTATGGCTAACTGAATCCACCCACGACTTACCTTCACGACAATATGTAACCTTTTAACAAAATATGCATTCTTTACATGTTGCACGAAAAGGGGTGTTAGTAAGTAGGAATGTGCAACCTATGCCTCTTATCCTTGTCGTACTCATGCCACACTCTTCATAGAATCAATTTCCCATTAATAGGCTTCATTGGAAATTATTTTTCCTATCTATAATGATAACGTTCACATGACAATCATAAATAATCCGACCCATTATGGGTTCTCATAAACTTAGCTCAATCTGGAATCCTTATAGATGCATATATGGATTCTATCTATCACACTTGTAAATTATCGTTAGTTTTGCAACAATATATCAATTTAATATCATCAATCCATGAATTCATTCATAACATTTATTACCACCGAATATGTTTCATATAACCATAATTAACAACTAATCATCATATTAACCATAATAAAAATTTGTTAAAGCAAATAATCCTCTACCTAGTTATCTAGAACATGACTTTGTGACTCTAGTGGGCCAAACACCATCCAAATTGATCAACTTAGTCAACCTAAAGTTGCATCCCTAGATTTGAGTGTGCATTCCTTGATTTGGGGAACTTTTACTTGATTTTAGGGGTGACTGAGTCAATAGTTAGTTAAGGACTATATGTGTTCCATTAATTTAGGTCCTAACTAACCTTGATGTCCCACTTCAATCTTTAGCGCCGCAGTTAAGAGATTTTAGGGATTTACATGCACTCCTTCATTCAAAACTAGTGCTCGGTGAGTAATATGTCACTTGAACCCAATCTAGGTGAGTGTGCATGGCTAAACGAGGATCTCTAGCTCTAGTTAAGCTTTATTAGCCTCTCTAGCACTACATGGACAATTTGAATTGCCTCATGACCTAGTTCGAAACCCCTTACTATATATATTGTTCTCATATGTTCATTAAAATTAATATAATATAGCATTCTCTCTTGCTATTTAGTTTGTCTGTTTTGTACACGATCTAAACTATAACATTTATTACATGAATTTGTTGATGATTAATATCTTTTGGCTATATATCTTTATTTTTTGAATAATATCTAGATATATATACTCAAATTTTATAAAATTAAATTAACTAAAAAAATATTAAACACATATTTAAGTCAAATATATTCATAAATCTAAAAATTAGATCATTCACACATTCAAAATGCTCTCGATATAAGTGAAAAACACTACCACTAAAAATAAATAAAAAATAATTTGAAATTAAATTAATTTCCATATCCAAAATAAGTATCACATATTGATGCATAGAATACTCTTTAGAATTTGTTCTTCTCCAATCCTAACTAGCCGACTCTAGCAATTCAACTTGAATATTATTTATTAATGACATAAATCAAATTTTACATTATTATTAAATATATATATATATAAAAGTTAAATGTACTTTTATGTGAATTAATTACATCAATAATAAATATGATGTTTCACTACATATGACCTTAATTATTGATGTCATAAATAAAGGATCTCGTATATAAATTTGATATTTAATTGAAGTATGAACTTAATTATATTAAAATAATAACTATTTCTTTTTATTAATAAAAAATAAAAGTAAAATAAAAAAATAAAACTAAACATATTATAACATAAGATTATGAAATAATTGTTTTAAAAATTAATCATAATAAAATTAATACTTAACTCATTCGCTAAATTTATTAGCCATTAACATTATTTATTAATTGTTATTTTTTTATGAACTTAAATATTTTATTAAACATAAATATATCAAATAATATTCACAAAGTAACTATTATAATAATACATATTATTTATGTGATCTAATATGAATATTAGCTTTAAAAAATATTATAATAATAAATATATATCTTATTTGAATAAAAAAATATTATAAGGATAAATACATGTTTTATTTGAATAGATAAATTCAAAAAATATAACAATTTATATTGTATGATAATTTTTTTATTAATTTGATTTACTTCTTTAACATTTGATGATGATGATGATTAACGTTCACTGAAACGAACTTTGGTTTATTAGATCTTAAGAAGGATAATATTTGGTTTACTTTAAAATCTTGTTTATGTGCTCAAAAAGCTTACCAAGAAGCTTTCCAAGCTCACTATAGTTTTGGCAAGTTAGGAGGTTATAAAGGTTTGTATTGTAGCAAAAACTATGAAACTCAAATCTAATGTGGGTGTAAGCAAGACACTCTAAGAGAAAGTAATTTTCATCCTCAATGCTCATAGACTCACACAAATGGAAAACCATTTCCGCCAATGGAGTTTTAGGAATAGACCAACGTCCTATTTCGCTATGGAGTTCATGAGAGTTCGTTCTAATCTTGGCTATATTAATTTTATTCCTCGAGCTAGTTACTTCCGAGAAATAATTGTGATCTTCCAAGTTAGAATTAATGACCTTCTTATAGTATCTTAATTTTCTCTTAACCGTTAAATTTTCCTCACACCATAATTTCTCTTTAAACTTAGAAGTAATAATATTTTTGACATTATCAATGTTTTGCAAAATGTCATTTTCATCAATTCCTCGATGGTTTAACCAAGCCATGGTATCTTTACACCAACACCGTAGAGGCGTAGTTGGTTTTGACTTGAGTTTAAAGAAATTTTAGGAAGTCTCTCATTTTCCATGTTATTTATTTTATGCTTGTACATCAGGTACCTAGTCATAGCCATGCTCATGATGGGGGAAAGACCCACTTCTATCAAGAGAATATGGTGAGGCGTATTGCTTTTAATTTTGAGGTAATAAGTTATAAACCGCTTATGGATTTGCTCAATCTTTCTCCAAGATTCTCTAGAAATGTTTCACCCCCATACTTCACAACCATACAAGATAACGAGGATGGCAAAAGTTTCAAAGAAGAACTTATTTTTATCCCACATGACCATATTGGCTTATTTACAATTATTTTCAAGACCAAAATAAGCTTTCCACCTCCATTAATCCTTTTCTCAATGCTATAGTTCCAATTGAGCTTGTGATGAATATCAATTCCGAGATACTTGTAAGAAGTCACTTCCTCTATATTTCTATTATCGTAAATAAAATTTGCATAGGAGTCTTTCTTAGATTTTATAATCATGATTTTTGTCTTGTCGGTGTTAACAGACATACCCATGTTAGAGCAAAAAAAATTAATAATTCTTAATTGCTTATCGAGATAGAAGGACACCTTGCCATAAGAACAATATCATCAGCATAAAGTAGGAGGATGATAACTATCCCAGCTAAGATTGTACCAGCGCAACCAGCTGCTTCTAAACACTTTTCTAGCTTATTAATTTAAATTCCAAAAAGGATAGGGGAGAGGGGGCATATTTGTTTAACTCCAATATTACAATTTATATATGGTGTCCACCCCTCATTATTCTTAAACTTTGCAATGACCTTTTCGTATAACCTTATCGCGGCAGCTCTCAACTCAAAAGGAGCCTTGAGCTCCTCTATCTTATTCCACAGGTTATTTCTAGGAACTGTATCAAAAGCTTTTCTAAAATCCACAAAGCAACAAAATAGGTCAGACTTATTATTATGACATACCACTGCAATGGTCCTAAGTGTAACGATGTGGTCCATGGTTGAATGATTCCTTCTAAAACATGCTTGGCCTTTAGCTTGCTTACCTTCAATTTCTATCCATTCATTGATCTTCTCTTCTAAGATAATATCATATAACTTAGCTAAGAGAGGGCTAATCATAATAGTCCGATAATTAGAGGGGTCATTTTTATCACCACTTTTGAAAAAATGAATAATGAGGCTTTGAGTCCAAGGTGTAGGAAACCCTTGCTTGACATCTATATTAAAGAGTCAGTGGATGTGTGGGATGAGGACAAACCCTCCAATTTTTAATATTTCCACTTGGTAGTCTTCAATGTCTTTGGATTTTCCATTTGCTAAGTGCTTAACCCCAAAATCTATTGTCTTCTAACGAGAAAATGTTTTTCTTTGTAAGAAGGGTTTGAATGTTCTCTCTGATATCAAAGGATTCATAAAGCTTTTTAAGATCAGAATTCCAATCTTTCAAAGAAATTTTGTTGTCTTTTTTTTTTTCTTTTTTTTTTTGCGAGTTAGAATTTGCCTCCAAAATTTCTTAGGAGCCACCTTGGAGAGGTGTAGGATATTTTCATGCCTTTTACTTAGATAATGCCTTTTTTCTTTTTCTTTTAATTAAGGCTTTATTGTGATTTATCTTGTCCATTTTTATTGAATTTGTAGTAGCTTGCTTAATTTATTTTCTCGCATCTTTACACTCTTGATCATACCAATGGCTGGTTCTACTATTGCTCATTTTCATCGAGACTTCAATAGAGAAATTTTTAGTGGACAAAGAGAGAATTGTAGCAAAATTATGGTAGAGATTTTATATATTCTCCATACTAGATAAAATAGACAATTTATTTTTTAGATCATGGAGAAAAATGTCAGCTTGTTATTATGGAAGATCGTGTGCTTTTGGAAATGATAGTTTTCCTCCTTGGGATCGTTATGCATGGAAATATTGAGAGTTATAATTAAAGGTCTATTATTAGAGTCGAGATCATGGTTGTTGAAGATGTTGGAACCTATTAATTTGTTGTATATAGGGATATCAAATATAACATAATCTACAACACTACTTCCAAGCCCATGGATTCAAGACATCTTGCTAGAGATTGGCCATTTTGTGAGACCATTGCAAATGATAAGATCTTAAGCACTACAAAACTTGACCAGCTCAGACCCGAATAAACTTTCACCTAGATCTTCATAACTTCTTTTTTACCCATTAGCTAGCTCAAGGTATTCGTTTAACCAAAGAGGATTAGAGTTGGAATAGTTGCTTAAAATAATAGCTTGGTTATTGGAATTTCGAGCATTGAAGTCACCCATCAAAAAAATATTTCCTTCCTTCCTTAAACTAGAAATATCATGTTCTAAACCATTATAAGGACAAATTTTATCTAAATTGGTTTTTTATAGAAGTTGGAATTAATAGGGGCAAAATAACAGATGGCTATGTAGGTTTTTTCATCATTAAGATCTCTATCTAAATAAATTGGTTGTAAGGGTTTTACTTATAAATCCTAATGTCACGTCCCCAAGCCTCCGACCAGCGAAGAGGACGCGACTACAAGCTTCAAACACACGGGCTAAGAGCCCCATGAACATGTACATGCATACAAATGCTAAAACAGAATGCTGAAGCAAACGTATTGAAGTGGAAAGATGCACACATGAACATTTATCATGCACAGATGCAATTATCTATCAGACACAGTGGAAACATCATACATTCATACAAGCATTCATTCAACATGTCCATTATAGTCATTAACAGTAAATATAGTTGCGGAAGTAGGAATGGACAAGAGCACTTATCTTATGAATAACTTGATCCGCAACCAGCTACGTCGCTACAACGTTCCACCCAACCATAGGCCAGCGTGCTCCTTAATCTCTTAGCAGCGCTGCCACCCCCGAGCTGGGCATGATTCTCCAAGGAATAAGGGAACTAGCAGGCTTACACATAGCCAAGGGTATACAAAACACAGCCAAGCCAACACAGTTGGGTTTATCAGGCCATCAAGGAGTTGGGAAAGGCTAAATGCTAAGCTGGTGAGCTCATTGCAGAGCTAGGAACACCTACACCAGAACTAGCCTGGCTTCTAAAACACCCACACACACCCAACACAAGGAATCGGTCCCTTCTCTGCTACACAGTCCCTCAGGCCCTGCATTCCCTTCCAGTGCTATTCAGGGGTTGTGAAGAAGAAAGCCAACCCTCTAGCTCTATCCATGTGGTTTCCAACACACCAAGTTTATCAAGCAAACCAATCCCCCATCCCTGCTCCCAACACAGTTCAAAGGCCAACCATTGCACACATGCAGTTAAATCAGCTGTCACAGCTTAAACAGGGAAAATGACTCCCAAGAAAATTACACAGTCCTGAAACGTATCAGTGAACGTGGGGAAAACAACAGTCCCAACACAAAATCAGTGTGCATAGCTCACAACATGGGGAAAACAATAGCCCCAAAAACGTATCAGCATACATTACCAACAACGTGGGGAACAACAGCACGTTCCAGGAAATGAATACATCGGAAGACTTACACAGACCACGCTGGGGAAGAAATTACAGTTCTCCCAGCTTGTACGTGAGAGAAATAACAACAAAGGACCCACAAATCCACCCGTGAGGAAAAGATACAGCCACTGTCCCGTAAATCCGCAGAGGAAAACTGCGTGGGTAAAAGCCAGGAGAATCCTGGGCGAGAGAGCAGCGGACAGACAATGGCGAGAATGCCTGTAGCCAGAAGTGCATGAACGTGAGCCACTTCCGCTCTTGCGAGAGGATATACAGCAATTCGGGAGGCCTGCGTAGTGGAGAGTGCGTGAGTGCTCTTGCACAGTCGTGGAGAGAGTAAAATCCTGGGCGGGAGAGATGGCAGTGGTTTCTTTTTGCCATTGTGAAGTCAACAATGGTGGAGTGTGCGTGTGGGTGAGGACTGACAGTCCTGCCACCCCACTCCCAAAGACCATTAACTGCCTCAACCACCAGCAGCCATTTTTAATGAAAGTGGTTGGAATAAATCAAGGGAAGATGGCACATGGGTTTTTCTCTCATTGGCCAAGGTTTAACAATTTCCCCACCCTTATCCTTGTGAAAATCATGCCCCTTTTTCATTTTAGTTGCCGCGATCGTAGCTGGTCGGGTTCATTTAATTAATTATAGATGCATATTTACATGGTGACAAGCATAATATATGCCGCATGCCCCGATATACCATCGACGACAATTTTGAATCCAAAACATAGCATAACCGATCAATGGTGGGGCCTTGGCCTTTAGCTCCACACCGTGATCATTTACAATATATACATCATGTACATTTAATGCAGCGGGGTCAAAATCGGGGTGTTACACCTAACATGTGGAGTTATGTTCTTCCTAATGTAACAGGATATACCCCCAATGCCTCTATGACATGAACGTTTATTCCATATTGACCATAAGACATATATGTCTATATCAGGGACCTTGGACTCCTCGTGTTCCCAAGTTTCAACCAATAATATAATATCAATTTCGCTCAGGATCCAACTTAACTTAGGGACTTTCCTCCATGGAAGTCCTCGACAGTTCCAAGAGAAGATCTGAATTATGTCAAACTGTTATTTATTACTACCATTTTGGTTTGTATCTCTAATAGTAGCTTTCATGCTTTTTATTAATTCTCATTTTCTCTCCTTCCTAGCTTCGTTTACCTTTTGGACCTCCTTTCTTAATTCGACCTGATCCTCTGGAATGAGGTCTTTATTTATAAACATCCCCAAGCCTTTTAAACTTGATTTCTTATTGAGTTTGTTTTTAAACAAAAAAATATGAGTTTTAAAGCTCTTTTGTTACGCTCATGGTCTAAGGCCATGAGCTTATTCATTTCATCTTTAATGAGTTTGCTATCTATTTTACCTTCTATATTACTTAGGGTTAGGTTGTGGTTAACTTTTTCCTCTAACTCTTTAATCCTATCATTTAACTTAATATTTTCTACTGTATCTGCCTCTCCTTATTCACGTGTTTTTTGAGTTTCCATTGCATGCAGTCTAGTCTCTATTATCTCTACCTTGTTCACCAATTTTCTTATCTTATCGTCTAATTTTTTTTGGATCCCTTCTTGAAAAGATGTAAATTTACATATGGCTTTTAACTCTATTTGGAGTTTAGCTTCTCGTTCTTCCTTACATTTCACTAAGGATTCTATATATTCATAAAGTTTGGCCTCTCCTTCTTCCCTATGTTTCTCTATTGATTCCATAAAATCATAAAGGTTCTGTAGGGTAATCGTGTTAGGTCTTTCTTTAACAGTTTTTGGAAAATGCAGTGAATTACTCATATTTATGTAAATGTGTATGAAGCAAATATTTATTCACTTCACGCAATCAATCTTACCAAAACACCTGGAATATTCGATAAGCCATTAATAGGACAAATATATATTGATAATTGGATAGATAAAAGATGTTTTACAAGATTTAATGTCGGGTATTTTATACCCTAAGTGGTAAGGGGGGTGACTTTTCAAGTCACCTCTTGAGTAATTAATTAATTACCCTAATTAACCTACTTAATATTAAATGTTAATATTTATAACATTTATATTTGTTACATTCTTCGTTAAGTGTTGTTATTTAATTATTAGTATTTAATATTTATTTATTATATGTTTTTGTTCATTACATTGCCTCTCCCTTAGAATTGCTTTGTCCTCAAAGCATAGTTTATTGTATGACTTTGTTCTCTTGCTCGTAATGACTTTTCATGACGTTGTGAGCTTGGAACTACGATGCTTGATGAAACTAGGCGGTATAATCTTCGGATTGCTGAACTAATGTGTTGCATTTGTTGGGAAGTGATGCATCCCAAATCTACCTTCATTGGAATAGCTTGATGATCGAATGCTCGTACATAACTTCTTAATTTAGGCTTCCATAAAAGTCGTCGATGTTGTTTTTGTTCATTTTCAAGGTTGTAGTTGGTTTGTCTATAAGAAGAACGATGTTTATTTTTTGATTTAATTTGATGTTGGTTGTGTCGACTTCTGTGATTTGGGTGACGATAAGGAATTTGAGTCATTTGTGGAACCCATGTAGAAACTTCAATTGTTTCTGATTCTTGCGATTTGCTGGTTGATAATAAATCTGAGGATTTTTTTAACTCCTCATTTTTTAATTTTTTAATTTGTTCAGTCAACCCTTGATTCAAATTTTTTAAGCGGGAATTTTCTTCATTTTTTTGTAATAGATTCTTATTGAATTCATTTTGGAGATCCACTTCCTTTTGGTGGAATTCCTCTTGGATTTCTTCTTGCGATATTTTTCCCCTTTTTAATTTCTTAATCTGTGCGATCAAGTCTTGACTATGATTCTTCAAACGAGTAATTTCTTCATCCTTATTACCGACAATTTTTTTAACTTCTTTTTGCTTCTTTTGTTCTGTCTTCTGATTACCCTGTGAAATCATCTTTGATATATCCCTGAATTCTTCAGATGTTGGAGCTTCTATATCTGACTTCATCGTAATATCTTGAAATGTGATTCTCTTTTGATTATAGGAAAATGTCAGAAACTTCTTTTCGGCATTTAAGATGAAAGTTCCCAATGTTTTTATCCAAGGTAAGCCAAAAATTATGTCACCGTCAAAGCTCCATAAGGAACTAACAATGAATTTCGACGTGACCATAGAATCTCCAACATTCAGTTGTAAGCCACTTATTTCAATTTGTTTTCTGTCCCAAAAGTCTAGCTCTTCCCTTATATTTGACTTAGGAATCACTAAATGGTTAGCGAATTCAGTACTAATATAATTATTTCTTTCACCAAAAGAAATGGTGATATCGTTCCCTGCAAGTGTCCCTTTAATTCTAAATAATATTGTAACTTTTTTTGTAAGGTGATAGTAAATTTTTCCTTCTTTTCAACATTAAAATCCATATTCTTGAGTTTTCTTTGAAATTTAAACAATATCTCATTTTTTCCAATAGTTTTGTAAAATGTGAGTAGATTAGGTGGTTGGGAGGAATAAGTGTTACCTTCCCCACCTAAGTTCAAATCTGACTTGCTTCTTGGTCGTTATTATTATGCAATTTTATATTCAAACCCAAACCCACTTTAAAAAACCACATGTGGTTTCACTTTTACCTTTTTTTTTTAATTTTTACTTTTAACTTTTCATTTTTAACTTTTCTATTTTTTTTTTCCTCCTCCTTTTAGTTTTTTTCTTTTGACTTTCTTTAATTCTTTTACTTGGACAAAGACCATAAATTTAGAGACTTCCTAGGATTATGATTAAAAATCATGATATGGCCAAAGGCCTGGATCACAAACTAGCTCTGATACCAAATGAAACAAATATTTATTCACTTCACACAATCAATCTTACCAGATAAGCCATTAATAGGACAAATATATATTGATAATTGGATAGATAAAAGAGGTTTTACAAGATTTAGTGTTAGGTATTTTATACCCTAAGTGGTAAGGGGGGTGGATTTTCAAGTCACCTCTTGAGTAATTAATTAATTACCCTAATTAACCTACTTAATATTAAATGTTAATATTTATAACATTTATATTTGTTACATTCTTCGTTAAGTATTGTTATTTTATTATTAGTATTTAATGTTTATTTATTATATGTTTTTGTTCATTACACTGTAAAAGTGTATATAGAAAAACTAAAACTATAAATAAAAAACAAAATAATAAATAAACAAAAAAATAAAATAATATAGAGAGGGAAGGAAAGTATGTACCTAATTTAGAGCCCCCAAATAAATGATGAAGATGGCCTAGCCGCAAGAGTGAACAACGGTAGAGCTTCACCGAGGGTTTTCACCTCACATCTTCACCTTTTACCGAGGGTTCTTTCAGCGAAAGTTTCACGGCATAATGTCCAAAATTTTATGAAAAGTTTCACTATATAATACGCATAAATTTTACCAAGGTTTAAAAATTAAAAATAGAAAAAAAAAAAAAACCGAGAAGATATCCACCTAATTTAAAGCCATCGAATGAACTCCAAGAGTACTCATAAATCTATAAACCTTTCATCATAATTTTTAATAAATGATATTCATAAAAATAAATCATAATCGATAATTTGAATAATATAATTAATCTAAAAAAATATTTTATACAAATAAATATTTCATAATTAAAAATAAATAATAGATAATTAAAAAATAAGTTATGCTAAATAATTCAAATACTAATTATTTTAAAATATATCGTTAATAAATGATACTCATAAAAATAAATCATAAAGTAAATAGTAATTGCTTTATATATTAATTAAAAAATATTCTCTACGATTAAATAAATATTTGGTACTAAAAAATAATAAATACTTACAAATAAATTCAATTATGTTAGTGAACTTAAACACTAATTATTTATTGTATATTATTAATTAAAAACATTTTTTTATAATTAAATATCTTTTATGAAAGAATAAATAATTAAAATGAATCATAATAAATAATTGAATGTTGACATCTCAAGGTTTCAAATGATTAACATATCTCTTGAAAATAGTATAAATTTAATGAGAAAGTATCTCCGGTAAAAAATTCCTTTTAATGTGTGAATATACTTTTTATAAAATAAAAATTCAAAGAATTTAAAGTTTTGAAAAACAAATTAATGAGAAAGTATCTTGAATATATTTAAAAAAAACACTTTCAACAAGTAATTTTTAAAAAACAAATATGTCACAAGTGGATTTTGAATCTAGGTGGTGAAAATAATAATTCTTCATTTCTACCATCTAAACTAAACCAATTAACTCCCATTACATTTATATTTATCCCTAAAATTACAATGCATTTATTTAAATAATTTTTTAATTATTATGTAAAATGTTTTAACACTTAAATTAATTTTGGTCTATCCAATCAATTAAATTATAAATAGTATAAATTGTCAAATATTTTATATTATTTTATTATTAAATGAATTTTTTCATTAAAACAATCTTTATATTTGATAGCTTTGAAAAGGAGATCAAAATATATAAATGTATTTCCATTACTAACTCAAAACTTAGGAGCATATTGTTTCATTATCTACTTCAAAAAAATCAAAGCAAAAACATGTTACCCTCATTATTTATTTTTTCCACGGGAAAAAAAATCACAATTCATTCACAATAACGAATCACTTTGTACATATGTGGCCTTAGCCATCATTACATAGTCATCATCAGTAAGTTCGCAAAGACAGAGGCTCAAAATTTACATATTCTTCTTCAATAGATTCGAAAAACGAGAGACTACTATAAACTTCAAGTGTTCAAAAATCTAAAAAGTGCATAAAGAGATGGATCTAAAAAGAGCTCTCACACATAAACAATAGAAAAAATTATTGAGGAGTGTCTACAGCAACAGATTATACCTCAATGACATCCACACCAGTACAAATGCTCCTCCTATTCTCATCAATCATAACTCCCAACTTGGATAGAGCGTCGACAATCTTGTTCCTTTCCCTCTATACATGGGTAAAAGATATGTCATGAAAAAATCCAATGTATCGAAGGATGTCCTCATATAGAGGTATGAGGGAGATGGTTTTGGGAGGCTTCTTGAGCCTAAAGCAATCGATCACAAGCTTGGAATCCCCAAATATCTGAAGTTGTCGAATAACATGAATACGAGCCAATATTAGAATGTACTTGAGAGCTTTCAAATCCGCCATATTATTGGTGTTCTTGCCCATGCCTGTAGCGAATTTATACAATCGATCATATGATATATGAAGAGTTCCACCAGCTACTCTGATGCCATTTTGAGATGCTCCATCAAAGAAGCCCCAACTTCTAGTTTTATCAATATTCTCGATTTTGACCTCTCAGAGATGTGGTTGGTCCAAATGTTTAGGAAAAAAGTCCAAAATGGAAAGACTCTTGCAAGCATAACAATAAGAAGGAATGATGTTAATGTGAATGATAGCTTGATTGCGAGTAAGCCATACGCCCAAAATCATGATAATAGGGAGAGCTATCATGCAATGGACAGAATGATCATTGAACCACTACATAAAGCATCAATTAAACTTTTTCCTTCCCACTACACTCGTCATAAATTATGATGATGATGATAATGGTTAATGTCCCCTGAGTCTAAAATTTAGTCTATCGGACCTAAAGAAACGAATTATTTAGTTTGTTTTAAAATTGTATTTCTATGCTCGAAGAGCTTGGAGAGTGTTAGGATTATTAATCCTCCCTTGTCCAAATTTGGTCATTTGTCTAAATCGGGAGTCCATCCAGTCTATTTATAGTCATTAGCACCATTGGGTAAACTTGACCTAATTGGGGCACATGTTTCAGTTACCAAAGTGTGGGGAACACTAATTGAGGCTCACTGCCACTTATTGCACTTGATTGCATAAGTTTAGGAGTCTCCTACATCAATCCCTACAATTTAGGAAGCAACTGGGAGTGCCGAAACCAACCAAGGTCAGTTCACTTCAGTTGATGACTAGTCAAGCCAAGTTAGGAGTCAGTTACATTCAGTTCTAGCCCTCTACATTCAGTTAGCGCTAGGTTTAATTGATTGCACACATGTGGGGCGCTTTTCTTACCTACCACAGTCAGTTAACCATTAGTCAACACTAAATGTAACACTTGGTTGTGTTTTAAAGCTCCTATGAACTCCGGTTATGATTTAGACAAGGACAGTTAACTACTGGGTCCTCCGATAGTGATTTAGACAAAGTCCTGGTTACCTACAGTCAAGTAGAGTCTAATCAATTCGAACTTCCTCATGTGGATTTGAATTGCTTGTGGCTATTAAAGCCATTTTACATTATTGTAATTATCATCTGAATTACTTTTTTGATTAATGAAAGCATTCACAGCTGCAAGCCTTTTGCACTGTTTCATTCTTCAATTGCTGAGTAAATTGTGAGATCTTCTTTGTGAGTTGTGTATTTGTCTACAGATCTATATGCTCAAATTTACAGAGAGAAGCGTCCCGAGCTCACTATAATTTTGGCAAGTTAAAAGGCTAGGAAGGTCAGTATTGCAACAAAGATTATGGAACTGAGATCTAATATGGTGTACGCAGGGCACTCTAAGAGGAAGTGATTTTCATCTTCAATGTTCATATTCTCACAGAGATGGCACATCCTTTGCACCCATGGTGTTTTAGGAACTGCCCAATGACCTGTTTCACTATGGAGCTCGTGAGAGTTCATTCTTATCTTGGCTATATTAGTTTTTTTCTTTGAACTGGTTAAAATAGAGAGATACTTTTGGTATTCTAGAGTAGGGTTGATGACCTCCTTATAATATCTTCGTTTTCTTTTACACTCTAGATCTTTCTCACATCACTTTTTCTCTTTAAACTTAGAAGTAACAATATTTTTAATGTTATTAATATTTTGCAAAGTAACAGTTTCGTCGATCTCCCAATGGTTTAACTAGGCCCTGGTATCTTTATACCAACATCGCTTGAGTCTTAGGTGGTTTTGGATGGAATTTAAAGCTAGCTTAGGAAGTCTATGGTCTCCCATGTTATTGAATTTGTGCTTGTATAATAGGAGCCTAGTCATAGCGAGGTTCTCGAAAGGGGAAAGACCCACTTCTATAAGGAGAATAGGGTAGGGTGTATTGCTTTTAAGTTTGAGGTTACACGTTATAAATCGCTTCTGGATTTGTTCAATATTTCTCCAGGATTCTCTAGAGATTCTGCAACCCCATACCTCACACCCATACAAGATAACATGAGTGACTAAAGTTTCAAAGATGAGCTTCTTTTTATCCCACATCACAAGGTTTGCCACTTTACAATTATTTTCGAGACCAAAATAAGCTTTCCACCCTCCATTAATCCTTTTCTCAATGCTATAATTCCATTTGAGCTTGTGATGAATATCAATTCCTAGGTATTTTTAAGAAGACACTTCCTCCAAGTTGCTATTGTCATACACAAAATTAGCATAAGTGTCCTTCTTGGATTTGATAATCATAACTTTTGTTTTGTCGGCATTAACAGTCATACCCATGGTAGAGCAAAAACCCTTAAGAAGTCTTAGCTTCTTATCAAGATCAGATGGACAGCTTGCCAAAGGAACAATATTATCAGCATAGATAAGAAGGATGATGATTATTCCAACTAAGATCATGTCAGCACAACTTGCTTCCCCTAAACAACCTTCTAGCTTATCAATGTAAATGGCAAATAGGGTATGGGAGAGGGGGAAACCTTGTTTAACTCCAATATTACACCTAATATCTTTCGAACACCCCTCATTGCTCTCAAACTTGGCAATGATGTTCTTGTATAACCTTATTGTGGTAGCTCTCAACTCGAAAGGAACCTTTAGCTCGTCTAATCTGTTCCATAGGTTATTTCTAGGTACCGTATCGAAATCCTTTATAAAGTCCACAAAGCAACAAAAGAGATTGGCTTTATCATTACAACATTCCTCCACAATGATCCTAAGCGTAACGAGGTGATCCGTTTTTTGAGTGCTACCTTCTAAAACCCGCTTGGCCTTTATCCTGCTTACCTTCATTTTCAAGCCATATGCTAAGCTTCTTTTCCAAAATAATACCATATAACTTGGCTAAGAGAGGGCTAATCATAATTGTTCGATAGTTAGAGGGGTTATTTGTATCCCCACTTTTAAAAATAGGGATAATGAGGCTCTAAGTCCATGGTTTAGGGAACCCTTGTTTGACCGCTTGATTGAATAGCTTGTGGATGTGAGGGATGAGGACATGACCTCCTGTGTTTAATATTTCTCCCTGGTAACCTTCAATGTCCTTAGCTTTTCCATTTTCCAGGCGCTTAACCCTAAAATCTATGTCTTCTAATGAGAAAACTTCTTCCGTTGCGAGCAGGGTTTCAAATTTATCTACGACATTTGGGGATTCATAAATCTTTTTAAGATAGGAATTCCACTCATGCAAAGCAATTTTATTATTATCTTTAGTTTTTCTAGTTAAAATATGCCTCCATAATTTCTTAGGAGCCACCTTAGAGAGGTGTAAGAGATTTTCTTGTCTTTTATGAATATATTGCATTTTTGTCCTTCAAGTTAGGGCTTTGTATATTTTTCCTTAAAGTGTCATGTAAACACATATATATCATGGACATAAAAAAACTACCTAACTCTTGTGAGATTTAAATGATAGAACAAAGGGTTCACAAAAATCTAAAAGATCTCCAAAACTTAGATATTTTCTACCCCTATTTACTCAACATTAATTAGTAATAACCTAAGTGCATAGAATTCAAATGGATCATTTGAACCTTCTTTAGAAATATGCTTCATGTACAACTACTGCTCCACCTCAATCATTACATAAGAGCTCAATAAGAGCATCATGTCACTTACAAGAATTGAAAACTAGTAGACAATACATTATATTGTACCAATATACTTTGATGTTGAAATATAAGTTTTTATTAAATTATTAAATTTCTTATTTCACAACTAAAATTTTATATATTAAAATAAAATTGTTCATATTCAATTATTATTATTATTATTATTCATTTTAAGCATATTAATCTAATAATATTTAATTTTAATTAAGCATTTCATAAATCAAATTTCTTAACTTGTGTAATTCTTTTTCAATTTACTAAAACATGTATTATAAAAATCAATATAATATTCAATATTCAATTATTTTTATTATTTTATTAATTTTTATTATTATTTAACAACAAAAAAAACATATCACATTATTTAGTTTTTATTAAAAGAAAAAATAATTAAATAATACTTTAAATTTACTTTAAATATATTATATAAAACTCAATCATAATTGCTTTATGAATCTATCCTTTTACATATTCAAGAACAAGTATAAAACTCAATCATAATTGTTGCTTTATGAATCTCTCCTTTACATATTCAAGAACCAAGAATAAAAATCCTTGAGAGTAAAAACTGTCAATGCCCAAGAACCAAGAATCTCTCTTTTACATATTCAAGAACCAAGAATAAAGATACTTGAGGGTAAAAATTGTCAATGCCCAAAAGAATGCAGATGAATCATAACCTCCATATATAGAGAATATTCATCTTAAAAAGATAAAAAAATTCATAATTGTTTTCATATAGCAAGAGTGATGTGGTATTAGTTTTTAGCACAAAGAATGTAACATGAACAACTAAATTATACATCTACTTACTAAGTTCAAAATCAACCGACACTATGATATACCCCTATGATATACCCATAAACTCAACAACCAGATATCAAACTGTAAACAATGCTTAGAGCACTAGGACTTTTTTTTTTTTTTAATGGGGATATATTTCTACCAAAGTATGAGGAACTTTTATTAAGTGTTACTTTCAGAATTTCAAAGTAATTTTATTAGGGAATTGAATTGAGGCCATTGTGGTAAACTCTATCCGCTTACCATTATGCCATGGTTCAATTGATTTGGTAATATTAAGAATATGATTTTTTATTTAAAAAATATATATTTAAATTTATAAAAAGAAAGGTAGTAGTATAGTATATTTATACAAATTAAATAATCAAATCAAAATAAGATATTTTTAAAAACAAAAAATTATTTATTAATTTAATGTTTAATTAATTTTTTATTTTATTTTAAAAACAAAATTACATATAAAAAAAAATCTTGCATTATGATTAATTCAAATTTATTTTATTTTATCCATATAAAACTAAATTACATATACATATTAAGAAATTTTTAATTTAAAATCAACTATTCACTATAATTTATAATCCATGAATATCATTAATATCAATCCATTGCATCAATAATATTCACATAAGTGACTAAGAAAGTCAATGCCATACTTGAATAGATTATCTCTAAAATAATCTTATGAACAAGTCCCACCTATAGCAATTTAAACTTAAACTCTATAATTTCTTTGGTTAATTTAGATTTATGACTTTTCCTAGTTTAATCATCACATTATTAAAAATATAATTAAATTATTCAAACTTTTAAAAAAGCATTATTAAATTATGCTTACAAAAAATTATTCATAATTAAACATCATTTAAATATCAATTATTTTACATGATTAATTTAAAATATTAAAGTTTAATGTATTACAATCAAAACATTTTATTCTAATTCATATTTATTTAATATTTAATAAAAATAAAAATATAAGATTTATGTTTGTAAAACAATTAATTTTTTTTTAAATTTAATATCAAAATTATTTAAATTTTTATTTAATAAAAATGAAAATAAAATATTCATATGTGTAAAACTTAATAAACCTTTTTAAATTTAATATGGAAATTACTTACATTATTATACATAATTCTATTATGTAATAATCCTATTTTGTTTGATCTGATAATATCTTCCTCGGGAATATTTAATTTAAGTTCAAAATTGCCATTTAAAAAATTATGATAAGTTTAAAATTATCATTTAAAAATTTGTGATATTTGTTAGTTTTATGCAAAATTATTAATTATTTAGTTTTTAAATGCAAAATATTTATATTTCTTATAAATTTGTAATATTTAAAATGCATAAATAAATATAATTGAGATTCTTTAAAACATTTTTTTCTATTTATTTCTTTATTTTCCTCACATAAAATTTTAATTC
>LPNX010967533.1:44160-62386 GCA_001517045.1 Pseudotsuga menziesii | reverse complement strand
CTCTCTCCAGAGAGAAAGGGGGGACAATGTCATGGTTGGAACCAAGTTAAGCTAGCTAATTTATCTTTGGTGAGATACTAATGGTTATTGAAGAATAAGGCTTAACGCTTTATTGCAAACCCCTTAATAAATCCTCATGAGTGACCAAATCTATGACCTACCCTTACGAAAATGTGCAAACTTTGAACAAAATATACATTATTAACTGGTTGCACGAAAATTGGTGCTAGTAGACAAGATTACACAACCTATGCCTCCTCTCCCTATAATACTCATGTCACACTCTTCATAGAATCATTTGCCCATGTAGAAGCTTAATTTGCAATTATTTCTCCTACCTTTGCAGACATCTAGGGGCACCGCATCTAGTATTATCTAGTATCATAAATTAACATAAATATAATATTCATATGACAATCACAAATAATCCAACTCATTATGGGTTCTCATAATTTGGTTCAATTTGAAATCCTTGCACATGTACTTGTAATTTTTGGCTATCACACTTGGTAGCTGGTTACCAATAGTTTGCAACAATATATGTTTCCATATCATGAATTCAATCATAATTTTTATCAATACCAAATATGTTTCATATAATCATGATTAACACTTAATCGTTATATTAATCATAATAAACGTAATACCAATGATCAACACTTATCATCATATTAACCATAATAAAGATAATGTCAACTAAAATAATTTCAAACACATTTAATTCAAATGCGCCCATCAATCCAATAACTATATCATTCACACATTCAAAATTCCCTCAAATAATAAAATAACAATAAGATAAGGGATCAATAAAAACGCTACACTTAAGATAAGTTTAAAAAATAATAATTACACAAATAAAGAAAATGGGTTGAACGGAGAGGTAGCAAAGAAGGATCCTCTTGCTGAGAGGTAGCAAGAAAGGATCGTCTTGCTGAGAGGTAGCAAGGAAGGATCCTCCTGTTGACTTCTTTTGTCATTTTATTGAAGTTCATAAGTTTGTTGATGTGGAATCAGTCAAAGTAGTTTCCACATGGAGAAATGGTAGAAAGGGTAGAGAAGGAATAAAAAAAAGACTGGATTGGTTCCTAGTGGCTGAGCAATTGGTGTCAGACAGAAAAAATGATCAATTCATAAAATAACAAGATCGGGTATCAATAAAAATATTACACTTAAGATCAGATTAAAAAATAGTAGTTACACAAATGAAGGAAAGGGTTGAAAGAATCGTAAGCCAAAAAAAGTGTAAAGATGTTATGCTAGATGAAGGTTATATGCACTTTCAAGAAGTCTTGCAAGATTCAATCATCAACAAAGGAGTGGAAATGACATATTGAGTTCTTTTGTATCAGTCCTAGTTAGATGGTTGTAAGTTTTAGTATTATTGATATAGTTTCTTTTTGTCTCTCATCCTTTTGAAGCTTGAGCGCCTGAAGATGTTCATTAAGCTTATTGTTTTGCTTTTAGCTATGTTCATAACTTCGTGTTTTTTAAGCTAAAATGTAATAACTGAAAGTTTGAAAGACCATATTGTAAATAGCAAGAAAAAAAAATATTTTGGAAAAAAAATTATAACCAAAAAATTTCAAAAACTATACTATTCACACATTCAAAATTCTCTCGAATAATAATATAACTGCAATATCAAATATCAATTAAAAAACACTACACCTAAAATTGCCTAAAATTAGATTAACAAATAAAAACAATAATTACACAAATAAAGAAAACATTCAAAATTCTCTCGAATAATAATATAACAGCAATATCAAATATCAATTAAAAAACACTACACCTAAAATTACATTAACAAATAAAAATAATAATTACACAAATAAAGAAAACGCGTTGGAGTAATAGTAAGCAAAAATTTGTCAAAAGAAATTAATTGACATATACAAAAATAGGTATCACATTAATTTATGAAATACTCTATTACATTCTAATGAGACTCGAGTAAGTCAACTTGAAAAAATAGATACCACATTGATGTATGGAAAACACTTTAAAATTGTTCTCCAAATCTAACGAGACTCGAGTAATTATTTTGAAAATTAACTAATGTGATTGAAACCTTATGAATTTGACCAAATTGAGGCTTATAAGTTGAATCAAGTATTTACATTGACATTGACTTTAAAGAAGTAAAGCATGCTACTTGTGATATTTTTGTTTTCAATTAATGCATCATGAAGAGTTTGTTTGGTAATATTGTTGTCAAAGATTTTGACGCGCTCTATAATGCCTTAATGGGATAACAATATTTTTTTTCAAATTTGGGTAAAATTTATGTAGAAAATGGGAAATAATGGGATAATAATATTTTTATTACACATTTGAGTACAATTTATGTAGAAAATGGCAAATAAAGTAAATAATTTAAGTAGCATAATATCGTTTTTAAAAATATTTTTCAACATCAAAGTACAAATAGTAAGAAGGAAAGAGGAGTTTGAAATGGCATATTGTGGGTACTATGGAAAACTAGATAATCATTAAAAATGATGTTTCAAACAACTCATGTATTTGAAGAAGTGGTTTAAAGATGTTATTTCATTAAGAATGATATTTTAAACAACTAAGGTATCTTTAGAAGTGGTTCAAAGATATTACTTTAGATATCCAATAATATTATTGTTCTTTAAATGATGTTAATACTTTTTATACATGCCCTGAACTCACACACACCTCCTGAGCCCTTTTTTATCGGATCCCCCTTTTACCCCAACACTCTCCTTCTGAAAACCCTGCCCCTGCTCCCTTCCCATCTGAATCCACAAGTTAGTCAAGTGGTTTCCTTACCGCCCCTAACCAACCATCCATAGAACTAAGAGCTAGGGAAAAGACCTCTTCGAGTTATTTTTTCAAGCCTCGCCCACTTGTCACCCCGATTGTGATTTCTATAGGGTTCTCATCCAATGAAAATGGTGTACCCAGAAGTCAACTCAAAGGGAATTGCTTTTTTATGGCATCTGCCAGGAATCAGTCTGCTATCAATGTTAAACAAGGAAAACAACTTAACATCAAAGGGGACTTATCACACACCCATGTTACGGGATTCCATTAATGATATACATCACCCTAAATATCAAGGGTTTGGGCCAGGCCTCTAAAAAACTAACCCTTAGACGGATGGTACAGACGCACCACCCAAACTTTTTACTTTTACAAGAAACCTTAGCTATTGGAGACTCTATCATTTCCAAGTTGAAATCTTCTTTGACTGGCTGGGACTTTACTTCTCTTTATGCTAACAGTCGATTCAACGACTTGATCACTAGATGGAATACACGTACTATCTCATGCACCAATAGTTGGGGGATTATCTGTGAGTTGGTATATGAATTCCATGTTCATGATCTAGGTTTATCCTTTACTTTGTTGAACATTTATGGCCCTCAGACCAACAGAGTGGACTTATGGGATAACCTTTTTGTTGTAGACTTCCATAAGACAGAGAATTTTATTCTTGTTGGCGATCTAAATTTCTCCCTCGGCAAGCAGGAGACATGGGGTGTACATGTACACAAGGATCCCTTATCTGATTTTTTGTACACGAATTTGTTGATGTAGCTCATCTTGAAATCCCACATGTTACTCTTAAGCCCACATGGAGTAATAAGTTAGTAGGTGATCGAGCCATAGCCAAGAGGCTGGATCGATATCTTGTCAATGATGGAATTCTCTACATGGAATCTAGCATAAAACAATGGGTTATTACTGGGGGGGAATCCAATCACTCCCCTGTGCTTCTGGAAATCAAAGGTGATTACTGCAAAACCCCTACACCTTTCAAGTTTTGCGACATCTAGCTACAGGATGAGAGCTTCCAAGAAATGGTTAACAAAATTTGGATCCCATTAGAAGCACACAATCAAATCTCAACAACCATACATACCCTAGATAACGTCAAAAGGCTCAAATCTCACACTATTTCATGGGTACCAGATAAGAAGGTTTGAAGTGAGGAAACACTTTCCAAGATTGAGGATCAGTTATCACATCTCATTTCTTCCAATCCTGCAGGCTTCAACTCTATAGAACAAAAGCTCAAGATCTACCATCTAGAAGATTAAAAAAGAAAGACTCTTTGGGTCGAGGAGGATAGACTTAGACTGAAAATCCAAGCGATATGGCTCTAGAAAGGTGATTACAATTCTATGTTCTACCAAAACTTTATCAATCACAAGGAGCACGTCAAATCCATTTGGGAGATTGAGTACTTAGATCAGAATATTATTTAGGGATTTCATGACATAGCACAAGTTGGGGTTCAACATTTCTCTATTTTATACAAGGAAGACACAAAGGACCCTACTGGTTCTATGTTGGATCTACTAGCCCATTGCCCACACTCAGTTACTGATGAACTTTAATTTATCTCTCATGGAATACATCTCCTTAGAAGAACTTGAGGAGGCCATTAAAAAACGACCCTATGACAGGAGTTTAGGTTCTGATGGATGGCCCATAGATTTCTACATAGGGTGTTTCAAGACCATTGGTGATGCAAATAGGGTCGACCTAGATGTTCAATCATTTGCGGATCAAAGTACAAAATAAAAACAAAAGTGAACACCCACAAAAAAGAACGACATAGAGAAATGCCAAAGATTTTGGATTCTATTAATCTTAAAAATGAAGTTTACATAGACAAGTACACTCATATTCGATTCTCTGTTGTGCAATTGAAGCGATTGTTACATACAATATTCACAGTTATATATATTCCTACTAGAGGAAGAAACACTTCCTATCATGGAATTTCCTATTTATAGCCTTCCTGGTTCAATCAAATCTTCTTCTATAAGTTCCTCGAGAGTTCTAGGCATTTCATATTTTCCTTAGATATCACCTACAACTGCTTCATCTCCTTACACCATCTGGCCTTCTTCAACTACCACCATCACTCCTAATTTATTTTTGCAACTAACTCTACCATGGCACGGAACTGTTAAATCTAGCTTATGTCACCTGCGTTCATCGACCAACTGCTTGATTTTCTTTCACTTGCTTCTTCTCTAGTTTTTCACTCATCGACATGACCTCCGACTGCAACTATGTCAACTACTTCCCCTTTTAGTTGTCCGTCTGACTCTTTTTTCTTGACGACCAATATTTTACTTAGCTAGAAGATGTCAGATGATCCCTTAGTCGACTATGTTAACTTCAACTTCGATGGTTTATCTGGGGTCAAGAGGCCTCTGCATCATCCTCCCCAGGTTGAATGAATCCTAATTGCTCCATCAGTCGGCTAAAATCCTCTTATGGGATCCATGTTGCCTCCTCAATTTATTTTCCTTCTGATCGAACTAGATATTCCTTCCTTTTTGGTATTTCATGTCTGACCGACGACGTTCCTCCAGAACTTCTAGAATTCATTCTTCTTGTCGAATCGACATTTTCTCCTACCGGTCGATAATCCGTTCTTCTCCACTAATCAATCCTTCCTCATACTTGTACACGTCAACAACATTGAATGTCTACGAAATTTTCAACTCTTCTGGTCTCTCCAATACATAGGCATTGTCTAATATTTTCTTAAAATTTTGACAAGGACCTATTTTATTTAGTTTTAACATGTTATGTGTTCCTTTTGGGAACCTTTCCTTCCTGAGATGTGCATAAACCATATCTCCTTCTACAATGATTGCAATCATCTCCATCGGTTTTCTCTTAGCTCATATGTTGCATTGCTCTTTTCTAATCGTCTCCTCACTTGGTTGTTTATGTCCTTCATGTGCTCTACAAACAATTCAAGGTTCACACTCTTTTGCATCTCTGTCGGCAACTCTGTCGAGTCAACTATCCCATGTGGGATTATCCTCTGGATGATTTGGAACATACTCATTCCTGTCGATCAGTTCACTGAGTTTTTATATGCAAACACATTTTCCCAATGCTTGGGTCAGTCTGATGTCAAGCATCTCAACAAATTTCCCAGGATTTTGTTTACAACTACTATTTGTTCATCAGTCTAAGGATGATATGCAGAACTGAACAGTAACTTGGTGTCTAGTTTCTTCCACAAGGTCCTCCAAAAATTACCTATGAATTTAGTATCTTTGTTTGAAGTGATACTCTTCGGTAGTCCATGCATCCTTACAACTTATTTGAAGAATAAAAAAACAATACTTGTGGCATCACTCGTCTTTAGACGCGGAATGAAGTGTGCCATCTTTGAAATCCGGTCGGCTACAATGAATATTGAGACATTTCCCTGCCACGTCGTATTTGACAATCCCAGTATAAAATCCATACTAAGATTCTCCTAAGGAGTAGTCAATACTAGAAATGGTGTATATAACCCCATATTCTGACTCCTTCCCTTAGCATGCTGAAATATTATGCACCGGTGAACCCACTTATGCACATGATACATTGGTAGTCCTGGCCAATAGTATCTTTCATCAACCAATTCTCTGGTCTTGTCGACACCAAAATGTCTTGTGAGTACTCTATTATGTAATTCCCTAATCACATTTTCTCTCATGGATCCACAGGGAATGCATAAGAAATGCCCCTAAGACAGATATCCCTCCTTAATGAAGTAGCCCAAATATGGGCTCTTGTCAAAACTCCATGGTTCTGTCAACGCCTTCCATTCGTCTTGAAAGTCTTCTTCGGTGTTATACTTTGTCTTCACCGAATCTAACCCTTTTATCTGAACAATCGATGTGTTTAGCAATGCATCCCTTCAACTTAATGCATCGACAACTTTATTCGCCTTTCCTGACTTATGCTTTATCACAATTGTATAATTCTGCAGAAATTCCACCCATTCATATGCCTTTGGTTAAATTTGGTCTGAGTGTTCATATATCTCATAGCCTGGTGGTCGATATACAACACGAAATCCTTTGGAAATAGATAATGCCTCCACTTCATCAATTCCTAAACAATAGCATAAAACTCTTGGTCATAAACCAGGTATTTTCGCTTGGATTTATCCAACTTCTCACCAAAGAATGTGATTGGTTGGCCTTCATGGTTCAAGAATGCTCCAATTGCTACTCCACTTGTATCGCAATCGACCTAGAATACTTTCTCATAGTAGGGGAGATCTAACATTGGCCTCTCTATCACCTTCTTCTTCAATTTCTCGAAATATTGTCAAACAACTTCCATCCACTTGAATCCACCCTTTTCCATGCACATCGTCAATGGTGCACATATCCAATTGAAATCCCTTTAAACTTTCGATAGAAACTGGCAAGTCCATGAAAAATTCTAACTTACGTCGCATTAGTTGGCTCTGACCATTCCGGTATAACCTTAATCTAGTTTGGGTCCACCGACAACTCTTGTTGTGAGATCACAAATCCCATATATGTTAACTCCTCTTTCATGAAGGATCACTTCTTCAAATTTACCAACAACTTTTCCTCTTGCAATCGCCACAATACTTGTTGGAGGTGTACTAGATGTTTCTCCTTGGTCCGGCTAAAAATCAATATATCGTCAAGGTATACTATGACAAATTTTCCCAAGTAAGGTTTTAGTACGTCGTTCATTAGCCTCATGAACATACTTGGCATGTTTGTCAGCCCAAATCGCATAACCAACCATTTATACAACCCTTCCTTTGTCTTGAAGGTTGTATTCCATTCATCACCTTCTTGAATCTTTATATGATGATAGCCACTTTTTAAGTCAACCTTGGTGAATTATCTATCTCCACTTAAACAGTCGATCAGGTCGTCCATCCTTAGTAGTGAAAACCTGTACTAAATAGTAATCTTATTGATGGCCCTTGAATTGATGCACATTCTCCATTCTCCTCCTTTCTTTGGTGCAAGTACAACTGGTATTCCACACATAATCAAACTTTCTATGATCAAGCCTCTGTCTAATCATTCTTGGACTTGTTGATTCATATCAGCATTTTCCATCAACGTCATTCTATGTATCGCCCTATTTGGAAGACTCGAGCCTCGAATCAAGTCGATCTTGTGTGATATACTCCCCGTTGGTAGTAATCATGTTGGTAGGTCATTGACCAATATGTCATGGAATTCCTTTAACACCTTCCCGACTTCCGTTAAAACATATTTCATTGGATTCTCCATGTTGAGACCCTTTGGGATGATGGTGAAGAAACACCCTTGCTTCTTTTCTTTCTTCAAGAAATATTGGGTCGAGCACATCAGTACTCTTTTCTCCGAATAATTATTCTGACTTTTCTTGTCATCCTCACTCTCCTGAAGTGGAACCCACCTTCGTCAAACACCATCCTTCCACTCTGTAACCATATTGGCATGACCATCGTAAATCATATTTCGGTCATACTGCCAAAATCGTCCCAACAACAAATGGAAAGCATCCATTAGGATAATATCACATAATAGAATTTGAATCAAGAGGATTCCAAGGACTGGATCGGTTCTGCAATCCTGATACAAAACACCTAACGCACCCCTACATCCCACCCTAGTATCGCCGAACTGACAGTACTCGCCTCCGGCCTATGGCTCTAGGCTCCCAATCATGGCTCTTTCCGCAGGAGGGACAGCTGGTCCCTCCCTGCACCCCTCTACCAACGTCAACCCCATGCAACTACAGGAAGACGCACCTGGCATCAAATCGCCCCTAATCACTGACTCTCTACCAGACAACGAGATCGGCCAATCAGTCCTGCCAAAACATGTGCCCAAGACCAATACTTTCCTGGCCAAATCAGTGGACCAACCTCACATCAATCTTCTGCCTTCCATAATAATTTCCCATATTGAGTACATGAAGACATATGCCCTCATCGAAAAGTTCATGGGGATCTGGCCTACAAAAAAATCCCTGCTCCACTGGTTTGCTGCGAAATGGAGACCTAAAGCTCACTTTGATGTCCAACTGGGCTCAAAAGGTTTTTTCACCATCATTATGCTTCAACCTAAAGGTTTTTTCACAAATTTTGATGGTGAAAAGACAGAGATCGGGTTTTAGAAGAGGTGCCGTAATTTTTTAAATTTTGTTGGACTCTTTCTTAGAAACTAGATAGAATGCTTCAACCCAGACATGGAGAACTTTGCATGGGCACCATTCTAGGTTAGGCTCTATTCTCTGTGGCAAGACTACTGGGATGAGGAAACCCTCAAAGAAATAGGCAACACCCGTAGATAATTTGTCAAAATTTCTGATCAAACCAAGCAGCAAAGGTATAACTCTTACGCCCGCATCTGTGTTTATATGCATATAGCTAAATCTTTACCAGATTCCATCATGCTATCTCATGAGGATATAGAATGGATCCAACTGCTATATTATGAGCATATACCCTTTCGTTGCCGCAAATGCCACGAGCATGGGCACCTCTTCAGAGACTGCCCCAAAAACAAGCTCCTCACGGAAAATAAGCAAACCCCTCCCATGGACGAAGAGGGCTTCAAGAAAATCTACAATAGAAGAAAACTGGGTCAGAAAAATCCCACTATCAGCAAATCCATGACTCCACCAACCAACAATAACTTCAGGATTCGAGGCACACAACCAATGGAAATAGGTAAAGACTCTGAGGAGGCTTCCCCCCCCCCCCACCACACAAACGATCGCATCAAGAGAAGAACAAGGGCAAGCAAAAGGAAGAATCAAGTCATAAAAATAAGACAGACGCACATGCAGAGCAGCTAAGGATGCAAACTGAAGTATAGGATCAAGAGATCCCCCTCCCCACTATTGATATGAAAGTCCCCATGGAGGAAGTGAGGGGAGAAATATATATGAAAGGCCTAGATCTCATGAGTCTCGAAGAAGCATGCAAGAACAATGCCATGGATGTGATCACCCCAAAGCAAATCCAATTACTCACTGATATCCTGCAGGCACCTAGCACCAGATCCAAATTAGGGGTCACGATTAGCCATCTTAAAGATTCAAAAAAAAGCATCAAGGAAGCTAAGAAAAAAGTAAGAAAATCACACATTCAAAGACTAGCAGCTCTGGGCTCCAATCTGGTTGATTCGGGACAATACTCCCATCTCACGAAGTTCTTCCCCTCCAATCCCCCAATTACCCAATGAAAGCCATCTCTTGGAATATAAGAGGCATTAATAGCCCAAATAAGCACATAATGCTTAAGAAAAAGATTCAACAAGACAAACCCTCCATCCTCATGCTGCAAGAAACCAAATCCAACTCCACTACTTTGAACTCTCTAATCCCTAGACTCTGGAAATGAAGTCAATGCATCTTAGTTGATTCCATCGGAGCCTCTGGAGGCCTCACCATCGCCTGGAATCCTTTGGAGGTTGAACTGGACCACTTTTTAGAAACAAGATGCTCTATCTCCACTAATTTTCATATTTTGGGTACCACGGTCCATGGAGGAATCACAAATGTTTAGGGACCACCTCAACTCCCAATCCAAAAAACAACCTTCCTTGCTTTTCTTCAATGGCTAATGAATTATCAGCCAACAGATATTGATATTCTGGGAGGGGACTTCAACCTCATCACCTCCCTCCAGGATAGGAGAGGTGGGTGTCGTCTCCTCTCTCTAGAGGACAAAAGCTTCAAGGAATTCATAGACAACAATGGCTTAGTAGATTTAGATTCCAACAACGGCATTCACACCTAGAACAATCGAAAAGGCGGAGCAGCTCAAATCACCAGTGAGTTGGACTGCTTTCTCATCACTAAAACTATCATGTTGAGAAATGAAGAACTTTCTACCTCCATTCTTCTCGTTGCTGGTTCATATCACTGGCCCATCAACCTTCAATGGAAGATTGGAGATACGGCCAAAAGAAATCCTTTCCGATTTGAAAAATTCTGGCTTTCTCACTCGGACTTCAATGAAATGGTCTGAACTTGGTGGATGAACACTCAGGTAACAGGTTAAACATGCATGTACAGAATTTTGTCCAATCTAACTCCTCAAAGCTCACTTAAAGCAATGGAACAAACACACCTTTGGAAACATCTTTGCATGCAAGGCCCTTATGGAGCAGGAACTTGCGCACCTACAACAACACATCATTTCGGAAAGTAGAACAGAGCAGGATAATTAGTAGGAGCTCCTCTTGCTTTCCAATATCGAAGAGCGATCCAAATAGGAAGAAACCCTATGGATGCAAAAAGCCAGAATCAAATGGCTCAAAGAGGGGGAACGCAACATAGCCTTCTTCCACCACTCCACTCTGCAGCATCGCATGCACAATCAGATCACTCAACTCAAGAACGGTGCAGGAGACATACTAGAATTGCATCAGGAAATGGAAGAGGTGTTGGTCTCCTTCTATGATAATCTCCCGTCAGCGGAAAACATCGACTGGGAGGACACACAACATCAGGTAATATCCCATATCCCTCCCCTTGTTACTGAGGATCAAAATGATATGTTGATGAGATCCATTACTTTGCAAGAAGTTGAAACTGCCATCAACCAGATGAAGGAGGACAAAGCCCTAGACCCGGATGGATTCACTGTCAATTTCTTCCATGCCTACTGGGACATGCTAAAATATGAGATCTGGGAGATGGTGGAAGAGTCACGACGTAATCAAAAAATTCTCTCAACCCTTAATGCTACCTTTCTCACCCTCATCCCCAAGGAGGCCAATGTCTCCACCCCTAACAAGTTTAGTCCAATTTCCCTCTGTAATGTTCTCTACAAAATTGTCGCCAAAGTCATAGCCAATCGCCTCAAACCCCTCCTCCCCTCCCTCATTTCTCTGGAACAAACTGGCTAAGTCAAAGGTATTCAAATCTTGGATGGTATCATTCTGGCCCATGAAGTCATCCATTCCCTCAATATTACCAAAAATCCTGGCATGATGCTCAAACTTGATCTCTCCAAATCTTTCAACAAATTAAATTGGAACTTCATTGGCAAAGTCCTGAAGGATTTTGGTTTTCACCATTCCTGGATAAAGTGGATTCTCAACCTCATTACCATGCCCCTCCTCTCTATTCTCATAAATGGGGTACCTTCAAATCCTTTCAACCCCTCACGAGGAATTAGACAATGTGACCCGCTTTCTCCTTTCCTTTTCATTTTGATGTCGAAAGGTTTATGGCATATGCTCAAGAATTCCAATGCTACGGGTTCCCTAAAAGGTCTCCCTCTTCACGATCATACTCCCCTCACTCACCAACATTTCATGGATGACAATCTTCTCATGGGGCACCCCTCTGTCCAGGAAGCCCGTTCTCTTAATCGTATCCTCACCACCTTTTCCAAAGCTTAAGGATGACAATCAATCTTCAGAAATACGAGATTTTATTCCTTAATACCCCCTTAGCCACTCAGAGAAATGTCACCCATATCATGGGCTTCAAGGCTGCCAAAATCCCCTCCAAATACCTGGGTGCCCCTCTCATTGACTCGGCCCTCAAACATTCCTCTTGGAAGGACCTACTGGCCAAATTGGAAACTCGCCTCTCACAATGGAACCTTTGCTCTCTCAACCTAGCTAGTCTCCTGGTCCTCATCAAATCAGTCCTTCAAGCCATGCCTTTATACCTTTTTTTTCTTCTATTCTGGCAACCCCCAAATGGGTCCTCAAGGCCATTCACACGCTCCAGAGATATTTCCTCTGGAAAGGAAACAAGCAGGGGCATCACTAGGCCTTGGTTAAATGGTACAATGTTTGCAAGACCAAAGCAGAGGGAGGCATGGGACTAAGAGATCCAGCAATCAACAACGAGGTCCTCAGCACCAAAATCTGGTGGAATTGGATCACCAAAAAAAATAGCCCATGGGCTCAACTTTGGAACAAAAAGTACTCTATCGATTGGCCACCCTTCCAGCTAATCCATTATTCGCAAGATATCAATGGCTCCCTCATCTGGAGTGCAGCAACTCGTAAAGACCTATAATTCAGAATCACAATTTTTGGGAAATACATGGTGTATCCATTGCTAGCTTCTAGACAGACTCCTGGAACCAACTTCCCTCTTTGGAAGACTCTTTCAACTTGCACAGGTTTCATGATTTCTTCATGCTCCCTTAACACGAAAAAGTAAATTCCTTCTGGATGACCAATACTGACCAGTACCTTTAGGAATGGATCTCCCAGGATTAATGGCATCAACAATAGCAATAGGCGTTCTTTGAATCTCTATGGAATCACATTCAACAGCACTTACATCAGGCATGGCCCAGATATCCTTCGTTGGGGTCATAAACCCCAAGTTATGTTCACCATCAAAGAAGCCTATCACATCAGAATAAGCTTGCAGGACCATCAAGATTTCCCCTGGTCCAATATATGGAAACTCAAAACTTGGCCCAAAGTCACCATCTTTCTCTGGCATGTTCTTCACAGATGAATACTTGCCTGGGATAACCTGGTCAAAAGGGGCTTCACAGGGCCTTCACAGTGCCCATTATGCAAGGAGCACGAGGAAACCATGGAGCATCTCCTGGATCAATGCACTCTAGCCAATCAGCTATGGATCAAAATAGCGTCATTTTGCAGAAGAACTGATAGACAACAAGGCAACATTGCAAACACCATCAAGAACTGGAATGCTCATCCTTTTGAGAACCCCATCCTCAATAGACTATCGCAGCTCATCCCAGGGTTTCTCATTTGGAACATATGGAAAGAACACAACATCAGAATCTTTGAAGGCAAAGAAAACCCCATTGATACCGTATGGAATCACATAAGGCTTAATCTCAAAGAAACCATGATGTTGTCCAACTGGATAGATAAAGATCTCCAGGCTAACCCCCGGGAAAAATTTATCCTCGGTAACTGTCATATCCTTTCCATTGCTCAAAATGACATTTTGAGAACTCCTCGGCCTCGGCCCCGCTCTCCAATTTTCTGGTCCCCCCCACCTCAAGGCTTTCTCAAAGTTAACTTTGATGGTTCCTCGAAAGGGAAATCCTGGGTTGGCAGGATTTGGAGGTGCATTCAGAACAGACAAAGGTCAAATCCTCAACATCTACTATGGAAAACTAGGGATGGAAAGAAACAATGCGACAGAACTCATGGGACTGTTGCAAGGTATAATCATTGCACAGAATCAGGGATCCTTCCCTCTCATTGTGGAAGGAGACTCGGATCTTATCCTGAAGATGGATTCTAAAATTCAAAATGGCTCAAGCAACAGCAAAGTCTCTTTTTCCTAGAGGCTGGACCACAATCTACAGCTACTTGCGGATCTCCTCTCTCAGCCAATGGCAATCACTTTTCAGCATGTCAGGCAAGAAGCAAACACTCTAGCAGATAAACTTGCAAATAAGGGCGTCCTCTCTCCCTCTTTCATGTAGACCTATACCATGGAGGAAATCCCAGATAACATCCTCAAGGAAGAATGTATACAAACAACTGCCAAAGACCATCCCCCAGATGCGGGTGACAAGAGGACTGAAGTGGGTGACAAGAGGGCTTAGGAGACTAAGGACGTGCCCCACCATGTCATCAGCCCACTCACCACTCCTGTGGGTGGCCAGGAGGATGACGGGTGTTCCCATGCACACCAGTGCCCCCACGCGCCTGACACCCATCAGAACCACCATGAGAATGACATTTATTTTGCTGGCAATCAAATTTCGGCCACTTCCGGGGATGACAACAACATTAGCAGGGATGACGGCGAGCTCGATCCTCTAAGCATATCTAGTCCCCTCGGCATTTAAGGCTGAGCAGGTCTAGTACAATGCAGTTATGGAAAACCATCATGCCCGTCGGACTCGGTGCAATATGGCTTCCTTCAGCTCTTCTCCCTCTAGCTCCTGCATTTCGTCACCTGCGCCTTGATGAGCACGCTAAGCCCCTGCTCCGGCTCGGCTCGACTCACACCCTGTTTTCTCAAGCTCAATCCCGACCTTCTCACTATGCTCAGCTCCTCCTTTTCCTATTATAGTCACCCACGCCTCAGAAATTTCATGTCATTGCGTTGAAGAGGATCTCCCAGAGGCAGGAGAGATTATGGAAGGGCTGGCAATCATGCAGATCCACCCTTTCACCTGCATGTTAGAAACATAGGATATGAAGCTGTGGTTCTGGAGGCTTTGAGAACCATGGTCAACAACTGGGAGGATGAAGTCTTCGGCTCTCTCACAGCATCTACTTGCACCTCGTCCTGTAGGGGAAATTATTGGGTTTTCAAAAATATTCTAACCAAGCTTATCGTCCGCGATGTCAACCCTCTGCCTTCCAACACCAATAATCCTAACCCTTTCCCTCCACCATCACCTCCTCCAGCCCCTCCACTTTTCCCCACACCTCCCCCTCCGCCCCCCTGGTCAGGGCATCTTCACCTTCTCCACAGCGCCAATTTGTGCAAAAGAAAGGGAAATATATCAAGAAATCGTCACCTCTGCCAGTCAAGCAACCCCCGCCCCCGACTCAAGCAATACCAAGAACAACGATTCCACCGGCAGCATCAACGAACCATATCAGAAGTGGAAGAATGGAAAGAAGCAGGAACTTCAATGGGGAACCAAATACAGCTACCCAATCACTGAGGTGTCGTACGAGCCGTTGTAATGCTAGATGTCTCGACTTGCCAAGTTTCTCAAGGTTTTTTGTGTCCGTTTTTATCCAGCTGTCTAGCCTAGGCTAGCTTGACTTTTAAAGTTTTTCTGTTAGTAATTTTTTGATGATTAAGATATGTTTTCCCCTTAACAGGGAGGATCAATTTTTGCACTCTTGGACAACTTCTTTTGGCTCTGTTTCGTGTTCCCGAAACACACAGAATTGTATCATTATCTGTAGTTTTATCTTTCCTTAATAGATTAGTCCTGAACTTATAAAAAAAAATCACATAATACACTATCTTCTAGCCATCCAATCTTGAAATTAATCAAACTTTGTCAGGTCACTGACACATGGTGTCTCTTTTGTAACCACGACACTCTATATGGTCTCGGATGTGGTTGACACTGCATACCCAATTTCTCAATGAATTTCGTCAAGACCAAATTCTTTGTACTTGCTCCATCGACTATTGTCAAACAACATTTGTCATTCGGAAAATTGATTTCCACTGCGCTGGCTCATTCTCTTCTCATTAGTTCGATTGGACCAACGTTCGTTTGGTCATGAGGATTTGAAATCCCTCTTCCCTTTCGTCATATTCACTGCTTCTAACCATCAAACTTGTCTTTGCACTAAATTTATCACCAGCTTGTTATCTTATCCTCGACCGGTTCTCAACGTACAATTTTTTTGGGAATTCATATGTCATATGTTCGATCTCTTGGCACTTATAGAAAACTACAATTGATCTGTCGGATTCTCTTCTACATTGGGTAGTTCATCCCAACCATATGCACCTTGGATTTGGGTCTCTCTACCTCCTCTCCTATAATCTGACGTGAAATCTTTGGTTAAAGCCTCCTCCCTCTATCGATTGTCTTCGATGACTTTCCTTTTGTTCCACTACTCTGTCATTTGGAAGGAACAATCCTTCCACCCCTAGCACTTGATTTCCCTCTAGTGGCAATGGTTTTCTTGTCAAATTTTCTTTGTCTTTCATGGATAGCTGATACACTTCCCTGATTGTCTTGAACCTTGATAGGCTCATCTCATCTTGAATAGCCTATTTTAACCCATTTACATATATTTCTATCGCTTCCTCTCCTTCATCGGTATGTCTCGATTGAATCGAAAACCTATAGAAATCTTATGTAAACTCCTTCACAGACATCTCCTTCTATCACAAGTTCTGTAGCTTCCTAAATAAAGAGATCATATAGTCAGTAGGCAAGAATTTATCTTTCATAACTTGGTGACCATTCTATCCCAAGATCTTATCTTTTATTTCCCCTTCTTTACTCGATCAGCTTGCACGTTGTCCCACCATAACTAGGCGTGGCCTTTCAACTTTAGGAAAGAAACCTTTACCCTTTTGGGGTCTTCATTCTTCTCAATGTTGAAGTATTTCTCTGTAACGTCCCTGACCCTCCGACCGACGAAGAGGACGCTACTAACACCAATCATACGGGAAAACAACCCCATGAACATGAACAGACATCAATGC
Organism: Pseudotsuga menziesii; assembly: GCA_001517045.1. NCBI lineage: Eukaryota > Viridiplantae > Streptophyta > Pinopsida > Pinales > Pinaceae > Pseudotsuga > Pseudotsuga menziesii. Next base: position 45,451 of record LPNX010967533.1, on the reverse strand, counting down.
TGAAATAAAAGCTTAAACATAATACATACCCAGATGCATAATCCATCATACAAAGATGCATAGTTACTCAACATTCAGTGGAAGCAAACATATACATTCCAGCATTCAACATGTTCATCCTTTCTCCATGAAACAGTAGATATAATTGCAAAGATGAAATAGTCAGGAGTACTTATCCTTTAATGAAGAACTCTCCCCGCAACCAGCTACGTCGCTGCAATGTTCCACCCAACCATAGGCCAGCGTGCTCATCAATCTCTCAGCAACACTGCCACCCCCGAGCTGGGCATGATTCCTCAAGGAATAAGGGTCAATGCAGGCTTACACATAGCCAAGGTTTGCCAATCAACCAAACCCACACAGTAGGGTTTTACAAGGTCGTCAAGGAGCTAGGATAGGCTAAATTCCAAGCTGGTGGCCTCAACACCAGTCTTCTCATGCATACCCAGCCTCTAATCCCACTCACAACAGTCCGAAGACCAACCACTGCATACCGCAACAAAACAACACATTCACAGCTCTGTGAAGAAGGCAAAGACAACCTGGTAACAATCCCAAACAAAAGATGAAACACAACTCAAGTCCACAAGACAACTCAAAGTTGTTCTTGGCCCTAGCACAACCAAAACAACTCAGCAGCAACCCAAAACTAGGGTACATCAATAGCCACAACTCACAATGATAACTATGGCAACCTTACACAGTCCGTAGTTGGGGAAGAAGCAGAACTCCCAGCATAGACATGGGAAAACACAGCCAATGGAGGTGGCAATCAACAGCCAACCAACATCCACGAGCCCACAGTACACACCATCCCCCCCAATGTAACAGTTGGAGAACTTACACAGGCAGAAAAGGGGAAAAGAACAAACTCTTAGCCTCTGTGCAAAGGAAAAAGACATAGCCCAGGTAAAACATGGAAGGAAACACAGTGGTCTATAGCTCACGATCCACCACAAAGGATGGAAAACAATACACAACTCAATAATGCCAAAGGAAAACCGGTTCTCCGTGTGAATGGAAGGAATACCACCACAGACCGACAAACAGCGTGAGAGAGGGGGAAGCAACCAACAACCAAGCAAGAAATCGCACCCCCTTCTTACTCAGCTCTGCGTGAGGAAGATGAACTGACATCCTCCTACGCACCCCGTTCGTGAGAGTGAACAGACCCGGGGAAAGAGTGGCGTCGTGGAGAGGATGGCAGTGGAGATTTTTTGCCAACGTGAGGTCAACTCGTTGGTGGAGTGTACCCGTGGGTAAGGACTGAGATTCCTGCCACACTCCACTC
>LPNX010967533.1:0-43961 GCA_001517045.1 Pseudotsuga menziesii | reverse complement strand
TAATGTGTCGGATAGCACGATATACCATCGGAAACTATCCCTATTGCCGAAACATACACAACCAAATCGATGGTGGGGCTTTTGCCTTTAGCTCCTCACCATGACTAATTACAATATATACATCATGTATCTTTTAATGCAAACGGGGTCAAAACCGAGGTGTTACATTCCCCTCCCCCTTGGAATAACACTATCCTAGGTGTTCCAATACATAGGAATACATATACAATTTGCACATCCAAAATTTCAAAATTTTACAGATCTGTCCCACGTTCAATTATTTACTTTGAACATTAAATACCAAGCCCCTCGGCTTCCACGAACTTTTCCCGCTATTTCTCAGCTTTCAGCTTATCCTGAAGTCTAGGAACTTTGTGGCTATTTCCCTCTTCATGTTCCCTCATTGGGTAGTCCCGGCGTAAATGATGTCCTCCGCATTCCCAGCATTTCACTGGCTGCATCATCTTTACCTGCTCAATTTCCTTTGAGTCTTCATGCCTGGACTGTTTCTTAATGGGTCGCTTGGATGAATGCCCCATCACTGATCCACCTTCCTTTCCTTTGTCGATTGCTCCCAGAAAGCTTTTCACCTCCCTTTGCAAACCAATAGAGTCTTGCAAAATCTGGTGGTTCATTTCATTCTGCCTTTTTTGTATCTTGAGCATCTCTCCAAGATTTTCTTGGGTCTTGGCAATCATTTGAAGGATACTTCCAACCAAGTCCAACAACTTTTGATCTGCTGCCATGATCAATGTGCACCACCGGGTTTCACTTTTCTTACCTGTGAAATGCACCATTGAAATTCTGTCAGACCAAGCATAATATAGACATTAAAATCAGTCAGTTAATTACCCAATTGGCATGATATTCCAAGCCTCATCAAGGAGACTTTCATATTTTTCATGCCTTCCCAACAGGCTCACGAGCTCATTCATGTCCATTCTTGGGCAGGGAATTAACTATTCCAGCATTCATAATTAACTTTAAGCAAATAGACACATTCCATTTCCAGTCACACATGCATTCAACAATCTTTTGTTTTCACAATGAATATATATATATATATATATATATATATATATATAAAATTAAAAGGGCAAGAGAGAGCAGTAAGAGTTTTTTTTTTCCCTCTTTGTTTTGTTCCATCCTGGAACCCACACCACCACTGTGGCTTTTCATGCTCTCAGCCTCTTTCACTTCACCGTGAATGCCGGACCAATCCCTCTTGGTCATGAAACTTAGTGTCTTCGGTCTATTCCATACCTCTAAACCATGGAGTCTCTCCACATGGTTTGTCTTGGCTGCTAGGACCCCCACAGTCTTACTAGCACCCTTTTCATTACCGCTCATTCCAAGCTCTCTAGGACAGTCATATGTCCACATGCACCCCTAGTATGCTCTCATAGTCCTCGCTCCCAGCGATACCTATATCCAAACATTGAATAGATTCACATGTTTAGTTTATTCTCATCGGTTTTATCTCTAGAACAAGAGCTTAAAACATCATAACCAATCATATACACATGTATATTCATAAGCAAAATAATCCAATACTTATCTGTATTGTGTGTTTCCTCGTTGGTCCACAGGATCCTGCTTCGCTTTGCAAGCCTTGGGATCACCTATGGACTTGGATGTTAGGTCAGCGCATAGGCTGCTCCACAACATCAAATAATTAATGTCCAACCAGTACACCCTCATGTCGACTGGGATTGGAACTTTACTACGACCATTTCTAGGTCTAGGATCTACTATGGATCCCCAGGCATATAACAGCCCAACATACACTTATATCAACAATAATACATACACTTATATCAACAATACACTTATACCAACATACACTTATATCAACATACACTTATATCACAATAATGCACACTTATATCAACAATAACCCTTACTCCGCAACCCCTCACAACAACCATTTTCCTTTTCTCTTTAGGGTGCAACACCCAACTGCATCTATTTAGCCTGTCAACACAAGCAATATAAGCAAACTCATCAGCGTTATTGCTCTAAAACTGTAATCATATTTCATATCATTCACTATCAAGTATTGAGACACCAGGAGTGCGTCCACTTCCTAGGGTGTAGTCAATATTGAAAACCCTTTCATGACTCGACATCGAAAAAGTGTGCACCCTTTCCCGGTGTGTGCCATGTAGGCCCTATTCATACTCAAGCAATCGGTCATCATGGAAATAAATTCAAAACATGTTCTGCATATGGAATCTTAATAATTTGACATGCATATTCTTAGCAAGGGTCACAGAACACTTATCCATTTGCCGATGCAGTATTCCTTCATTAAGGAGGAATGGGGCTCCCTTATCTGAGTTGATAGTCCCTCGGTTAGCCATCCCAACTCCCTTTTACATTTCATACCCACACATGTCTTACCGGCATAATCTATACCATCTCACTCATGTTGCTTACCAAACATGTAGTGCAGATGAGACATTTCCAAAATGTCCAATGGAGTTTCACCTAAAACCCATTTCCAAAATAAGGGAAAACCTTCCCATGAAGTTTGGCTCCTGCAGGACACCACACATGATCTTCTTGCAGTGTGTACCCCTGGCACATTCATCAAATAGCCAAACAGTCAATCATTATCTGATAATACAATCCAAATTGATTGCTCCATAACCAAGTAATGACATTAATGATTAAATCCAATAGGAATTTGCAATTCTATCTACTAGAGAAATTAGTTTGCTTGGCAACAAGGTGATCCTCATTTTTGGGTCTCTTGTAAGTAGCACTACTATGCCCATTATAATTTTATGCTTCTAGCATAATATGAATACACACTTACAATGCATCCTCCTGACACAATCTATGCAAACCAATAGTAATTAGTAGTTGTCAGCAATTTCTTAAATCCGAAATTCACAATTCAAATTTAACAACCCATTATGCATACCAACTATTTTCGTAGCCATGAGACTTTTCTCATAAGGTTTGGCTCTTTCACATGGTAGATTCCGGCATTTGTCATGGTCTTACTCTCATTGCCATGCTCTAAATAATCTACCTGAAACCTGAGCTTCAATCAACCAAACACCTGGTAAGTCTAGATGCATATAACCTTTTCATTGCTGCAACCATCAATGAAGCATCTTCAGAATTTATAAAATTCAAATACTTCCAGCTGTTAATCACATCAATATTACCAAAACTCATTTACTTCACACAATCATTATCATACTAAAATTTGCAAGGTATAGTCACAGCATTCATGCAATTAAATTAAATGTTTAGATACTCCTTACTTCACAAGCGTATCATTTGTACCACCTTGCTCTTCCATAGAGCATTTCCGGTAGCCAATTGATCATGACTATCCTCTTTATGCACTTACCATCCTGCATTCATAACAGCCTTTGAAATGGTTCCTGAATTGCCATCAATTCATCATTTCAACCATTAGTTATTCATAATATCACCTACACTCATCTCAATGCATTCATGCAATGCATCACAACATTTGCACCTATACTTATGCAATCAGTCACTCACATCCTTCATATGCATCCATTCAATGCATGACTACAAGATTCATAAAATCTTTTTAATGCATATTCATTCAATGCTACCTTGTATTGATTTCGGAATACTATGCATTCAAACATACCATGGCCTAACCATGACTACCTCATATAGGATGCATTGCTATAATCACGATTATCAGTACTTACTTTCCTTGGCTACTAAGCTCAATCAACATATACAGGCATGACACCTTTCTATATGAATGTAGTATAACATTCAAATATCCACATGGTATGAGGTCTCTTACCTTTACCACTCCTTGGAATTTGTCATAATTAAACCATTACTTGCATGGATCCTACTTACACCTTCAACATTACCAGTTTAGTCGGTATCTTGCAGAGGATTGCAGAATTTGCTCACTAACTTTTGTTTATGGACTTGTCGCCTTATCCCTTCCTCCAGAGGGTTGCTAGTCACATTTGTCAGCGTCAGCAACATATTCAGCCAGGTCCATGTTGTTGTTGGTTTTTCCACTAATGCCAACACCAATGCAATAGTTACCATTAGTAGTTCATTATAAATGTATAATTCCCACTACTTTTACCAATATGTAATATCCTATGCATGCAATACATATCCCCATGCGTTTTCAGCATCCCCATGCCATAATTTTTTTATGTACACCAAGATTATAAAATATAAATATAGTTAGCAAGACATGGGTTAAGGAATTTTCCCTTTCAAATCCCTCGTCTTTGCATGGAATTCTTCTTCCACATAATAGCTGGTTTGAATTCATGGTCTTGCTACCTCTAGGCATGCAATTTCCTAGATTTGTCCATATTGACAGCAACATTGTTTGTCAAAGCAACCACTAGTACTTTTTTGCTCCTCATTCAAACTCTGGCGGCTTTCCCTGGTTCCCTACTGGACAAGCTTTCCAACACCTATCCACATGCTTCATTCCGACCTCGGGTGTGGAAACCACACCACTTCTAAAAATGAATATTTTCACCAATTCTCTGCATTTTTACACACAACTACATTTTGCTCTAGGTGCCAACTTCAACCACCTGTAGGAGCAAGTCTAGGAATATTTAGGAAAGCTTTTCTATTGGGCAAAGTCAGTGCATAGAACGAGGAACACTCAGTAACTTGCAAATCTTGTTTCCAATGCACCATTCATCCTTTTATGAATGCTGGTTTGACTAACTTGCCCAAAACATAGAATTTTCTTTTCACAAGAACGACTGTCTCAGGGAACGACGGGGGTCAAGGGGGATTTTTGCGCAATCTGGCGCATAAGATCGCTGCCATTTTTCTCCTTTTTAGCCCTGTAAAAACAACTGAAAATCCCACTAAAAACAGTTGAAATCCGCTGAGAAATCCCACTGAAAACTCAAAATTTTCCTTTGGCCCAATCGGACATTTCTCCAACAACTTTTTCGACACCCTACATTCAAAACACCTAGCATTCCGCTGTATCGACGATCCGAACCACAATCCTTTCCATTACATCGGCGACCAAAACCACTATCCATCAGGTGGATAGTTCCTTAGGCATCCACAACTTCGAGCAGTAAACCATATGTGGATTCCGCAGCTAAACAACTCATCGGTGGTTGAAACAACTAATTTCTCCCGACCAATCGGTGGACCAAACAACTAGCTTCTCCCTGCCTATCGACGGTCTGTTCATCTACGCTTCCAGACTTTGTCGACGATGCCAAAGGTTTTTCCGCCGTTTCGGATCCCCATCCATCTAAACTTTTGGGTCCTTTATCAGTGCTGCAAAAGCTATCATCGGCGATTGAATCCTCTACCTGTCGGACAGCTAGGTCTCTAAGCTTCCAACACTTTGCCGGTTTGATCTTCATCTTTCATTCGACGTGTCGGTGATCCAATCCTCTAAAGTTTTTCGATGTTTTCTGTACTTATAAAAAATTTGGGAAATTTTTCTTCTTCTTTCCGCCGCCGCATCAGCTGGTCGATCGTCTAAATTTCTCCGACGTTTCGGCGGTATTCGGAAGATCTCCACCGAAACTGCGGATCTGCCTTCAACTAATTTCCGCCGAAACCTTCTCTTCGCTTATGCCGCTTGTTACGGAGAGAAATTCCTATGGCTTGGGGTACCACAACAGACAGCTTGACTCCAGAAATCAATCCTTTCCAATATGCAATAGAAATTAAATGTCTAACACTAAAGGATTAGACCTCGTACCTTATTCCAGACGGTTGAAGTAGATCCACTTTGATCTTTCCAATCTTCAGCTTGAATTGATCTGTTACTTCCTCAACAACAAGTAAACAATACAAGCATTCTATATATCATGGTGTTAGATCTATTCTAGCATATATAATCAATAATGTACAACATTTGACATAATCCCATGGATAAAATATTCATTCAAACACACATTATTGGATAGGAAAAGATATTTCTATTAATATAAATCAGAGATTACAAGGTACAACCTCTGACGGCACGTCTACGAACCGGAGAAACTGAATCCCCCACTTGGGCCTCCACCACCTCAATCCTCCATCTCTCGATAGCAAGCTCATAAGCAAAAGGCAAGCTTGGGAAGAACACACTAGTGCTCCAAGGGACAAAGGGATGCAGACTCAAGCATAAGTTCCGGCAACAATGGACTATAGTTTCTTTGCTCTCAATTCTCTCTTATGCCTTCAATGTACCAAGGGGTTCTTTATATAGCTTTTCAAAGGGGTAATGAAAGGTCGAATCCGAGTGATCTCAAGGCATAGGGAAGGCCAGGAGTCAAATGAGTCGGATCCATGTCAAGGAAAACTCCAAAAGGATTTTGATTATGCACACATCCCGATGTACGCGGTTTTAGTGGTCAAACCCACGTATATACGCGCTTATAGGTTTAAAAGTAGAGTATATCATTTTTCATATGTTTTTAGGGATGATCAAGGAAACATCAAAGGACAAAAAGTGGTCCATAGGGTCTAAGGAGTCTGCAGCGGGACAAGGGAAGGCCATACAAAGTGTGATTCACCTAGAGTGGTGAAATCCGCTATAACAGATGCCCCCTAATGTGTGAGGTCAGAGGGTTCATACGATGGCCGAAATACATTATAAGTCCATCCCAGAAGTGGAGTGATGAAGGATCCCAAATGGAAGACCAACCACCCAATCAGCATAGTACAATAATACAACTCTGCATACAACTGCAAATACATATAGCAATCCCAGATACATAAGAGTACAATGGCCATGAATAGACATGATACATGATATCACATATGTGGTCATCGCCACGTACAATATACATAGATTAGAATCTCCATGATGAAGATATACAAAGGACCATGATCTCCAAAATGGCTGAATATATACAATATATCAAGATCTCCATAGTGGCTGGAAATATCTGACATATACTGGAATCAAGTCACAAGAGCTGAAATCTCATGAACACTGGCATGATCAAGGAGGTAGCATATAAGAGATGCCACCAATCTGGAAAGTCTTCTACACAAACCGCTACGAGTACATGTCCTACTATGCGAATAGAGGTGTCGAGGTCGAACATAGTAGTCCATCGTCTGATTACCAGTCATTAATATATACAGTTAACAGACGCGAGATTACCCACCGATAATGAAAATGGGAATCAAGGTACTAGAGTGCAAACTAACAAGTGTGAATAAATGTGTTGAGGTCGAACACTTGAAAGAGTCCATTTATCAGGGGACATTGATGTATTCCCAAGAAACTGTCGATGGCAAGAGAACCTGCCACTGATGACTGCAAGTCTCAAGGCACTCAAAATGACTCTAGACTCCAATCCCAGAATAAATGATCTAAAGTCAATGGGATGAAATCCACTGGAAGGAGGGCATTAAGGCATCCCCCATCATCCAACACGAGGTACTCAGCAAAGCTGTAAAATGTGGAAGGACTCGATCATAAAGTGCACGAACCAGTAACTTTACCGGGAATGGCCGACATGCAAAGTCAAGATAACTGAGGAATGGCCGACTCAGGTTTCAACTTCCTTCGAACAAGAGCATAACGGCGTATGGTGACTGAATGAAGGAAGCATAGACCCGATATACAAACTGGGACATCTCTGTGACACAGGAGGCATCAACAGAGACTCCATAAGGACTGGAAGCTTAACCAGTCGGTGGAGATAAACTCAGATAAATGAATACAACTCCTAAAGTCAAACTATAACCCAACCAATGGATGTGATATACAGTGCTTTGTTTGAAGGCGACACGACTCGACAGCTTCCAAAGATAACATCTTTCCTTGTCCGGCTTTTTGGTTTTTTTATTTTTTTGGACTTTTTCAGTTATTTGAAAAGCTTGAAAAAAGAATAAACTAGCTTTATAGTTACAAACTAGGAGGAGACGAGTGTCACAAGGGCAAACAAACTAGTTCCAAGCAGTGGAACATACCTATGCTCAATGCAAGGATACATGTGTAGGATATCGACACTCAGGGGAAAATCCCCTCCCGGTAAAAAGGGAATCAAGCTGCGAAGGATATAAAAAATGGCTCTGCATAGCTAGATATGAGACAAGCTTGGGCTATATGGCTGAAACGCAATGTCAGGGGAGCCGGCATAAAGCTCAATAAGGTAGGCAAATCTCATGATAATGCATTCACAACTTGACATGAGGGAGTCCTGAGGGAAATAGGCCAGCATAAGATCAATAGGAGTATGAGGCTCTTGCGAAATGTCATGGCAGTACTATACAACGGACTCCCACACCCTAAAGGAGAAACCATCGGCATGGGCACCAAATGCAAATAAGGCGCTAACTAGGGTACCCATGTAAGGTGAAGCTCTACCACTCGTATCATGCCACTTCTAAAGCAACAAGAAGGTTCCATGACATAATAGTGTGGGTTCGTACCTAAGGTCATGGTGATATGGTCACAAGGTCATGAAAAATGCAAACGATGGTGAAACCTAACCTATATGCCAGTTTAGACATGATACCTGAGATCGGCATGAACGGGTTAATCCAACGGCTGAAACGGCACTGAAAAAGGTCTTCTACAACACCAATTATGTCAAAAACAGTCCAAAATGGTTAGAAAATGTCGAAACTATAGGAAAGGAGGTAAAAATTTTCAAATATTTGAATTTTTTTCTATAAATAGTAAAAAATATAAATCATTTGAAAATTTTACCCATTTGAGCTCTAATTTTCAACTGCAGGAGATCCAGCCGGCGGAATTCACAATCGTTTCTTCCAAGTATTTACTCATACTCTCCTCTTGCATTTTGATATAATTTTTATAAATTTTCATGGTCAAATGAGTATTTTAGGCCATCCCAAAATGAGCGTTGTGGCCCATGCAGAAATCGAGGCTTTTTCCACGTATAGGGCTAGATATACGCGGAAAAGGGTCTCAAACCCGCGTACATACGCGGCTGTTTTCAAAATCATCGCATATGAGGCCGCGCATATGATTTTTCACTAAACTAATGGGAAAATTTCCAATTTATTTTACAGGATGGTGCTAGAGTGGAGAGAGCGTGAGCATGGTGAAGTAGAGGAAGCAGTAAGGGCCGACTTAATGGCTCAACAAGCTCTTCGTGCATGCGAATTCTATAAGTTTTGGTGTCTTGGTGGTTTGAGGGCCAAACCAAGACTGCTACAGATGCTGGTAGACTATTGGGATCCAGACTCGGAGTCCTTTCATATTGATGGGATGTCCCTCACCATAGAGGTGGAGGACATATACTTTATCACAGGGCTTTCTAGACGAGGGGAGGTGGTGAACCTTCATTCCCGTGGTGGGCCAGGGGGTGGCCTGACTATCGACGAGTACATTGCAGTGTACTGTTATCCGGACACCGAGAAGGTGGGGAGTCAGGTCCCTACCAATGCTATACAGGTGCTAGGCCTAAAGGCCATATTATTGACACTGGGCAGGATAGCCGGCTTAGCATCACTCCACCAGGCCTCGTGGCCTCTGATGTTCTATGTAGTGGAGTGCATGAGACCCACAATCTATGACTGGAGTACAACACTACTGAGCAACATGAAACACCAGCTCAGTGAGTGTAAGGAAGGCAGGGTTTGGAACTTCGGGTTCAGCAGTATCTTGAGCACGTTTTTCTTCGAGCGTGTTCCAGGATTGAGCCCTAGAGTGGACGTTCCTCTCCACGGGGTTCGAGATCTGGCCCAACGGCGTTGGGCAGATGCTATGCGCAGACTGGGGGGTGGTAGGGTGGCCAACCCATATCCAGATGACTTCTTTCCATGGTGGTGACGACAGATAGTTTCCATTGATGACTACCCCTATGCAGGGATAGATTTTCAGGGGGACTCAGACATGCCATTGCCACCAGGATCGGCATGACGACGATATAGGTAACGAATCTCGATCCTCACTTTTTTTTAAATTTTTTGAGTTATTGAATTTTTTTGTATTTTCTTGATTTTATGGAAGCAAAAAGACATGTTTTTGCGCGACAACACATAGTGACATCTACCATTTGTGTGCAGATGTGGGACCATAGTCGCCAGAGGGCTTCCCTCATCATAGACGGAGGGGAAGAGGAGATGACATCACGGGTGTGGATGCGGAACGAACGCTTCAGAGCATTCATACCAACTTTGTGAGACTGACTCATAGAGTTCCCATGGCGCAAGTCGAGGACTTGCCTGAGGCCATGCAGTGGCAGGTGGTGAGTGTACCACGCGCATGGGTGCGTTTATTTCGATGGCTAGCTAGAGCCGTAGTGACGTTCCATGATCACAACCCTCCTCCTCCTCCACAGGATTAGACACCTGGGAGTGTATACATTTTGTACGACCGTGTATTATATGATGGTGGCTTAAAAGCCCCAATTTTGTATCATGACATTATGTATTATCACATTTTTTATGTATAAAAAGTTTTATGGTGATCGATTTATTTATTTACATGTGTAAAAATTGTGTTTGTGATTAATTTATTATGAATGAAACAAATTCCAATCTAACACATAGTTAGCATATGAGTCAGCAACTTGATTATTATTTCTTGGAATGTGTATATATGTTATATTGTTGAGTGTGACGGCTTGCACCATCCGCGAATCCTATGTAGGTGGAAGATTCCATTGACATCTGCCAAAACAAATGGAAACTAATCACAAACCCGATCATGATAAGAAAAAGACCTAACTATGCAAAGATGTACAATAATATACAACAAGCAGCCTTGGCTAAAGATTATGCATAGTATTTTTTGGGATAGAGCCCATTTCTAGGCTCCGCCAAAGCTGTTCCTTCGTAATCCACTAACTCATAAGCGCCCTTCTCTAACACACGCTTGACCACGTAAGGACCACACCACATAGGATTAAATTTCCCTACCCCCAAGGGTTCTTTCGGTTGATCCCACAAAAGGACCAAGTCTCCTTCACTAAACACTCTTGGACTGATAGACTTATCGTACTGGACCTTAACGCGACGCTTATTAACCTCTAGAGCCACCAAGGCATCCCGACGCTGCTCATCGAGTTGCTCAAGGTGAACCAAATGCTCCTCCAAAGGTGAAGTGTCTGGTAAGAGTTCCACAGCTAGCTTCAACGAAGGAATTTCGCATTCAACCGGTAATATCGACTCCACTCCGTGTACAAGCTGATATGGAGAAAAAACCAGTGGCAGTCTTAACCACGGTTCGATATGCCCACAAAGCAGGATATAACATAATGTGCCAATTATTCTTGCTTTGTGCGATGGTTCATTGGAGAATGGATTTGAGTGATTTATTCACTGCCTCTACCTATCCATTCGCTTCGGGGTAGTAAGAAGAGGAGTGCTCTTGCTTATACCCTAACTTCGATGCCAAATCTTCCATCATACGGTTCTGAAAGTGCGAGCCATGGTCAGTGACAAGCTCTTTCAGAATCCTGAACTGAGTAATAATTTGGTTGAATACAAAGTGAGCGGCTGTCTCACCGTCGGATTTTACTGTAGGCATAACCTCAGCCCATTTCGTGAAATAATCAACAGCCACTATAATGTGATGGTGCCCCCCAGTCAAAGCTGGGTTGCAATCCATAAAAACGAGCCCCCACTTAGTGAAGGGACCGGTGGTGATAATGGGATGTAATGGGGCAGGTTTCAAGTGCATATTACGTGCGAACACCTGGCAAGGGTGGCACCTCTTGACCACATCAATACAATCCTTAAAGATCGATGGCCAGAAATAAACCGCTCTCAAAATCTTTTGAGCTGTAGAAAGCCCAAATAAATGACCACCACACGCCCCTCCGTGGCAATCATTCAGCACAACCTCAGCCTCTTCATGAGTTAAACAATGTCGTAAAATGGAATCTACCCCACGGCGGTACAAAGTATTGTCCACTATGAGGTAGTTCTTAGAGACTTGACGTAATCGTCGTCATTCATCTCGCGAGAGGTGAGTAGGGGTCTTCAGTGTTTGTAAATATATTATGATATCCCCATACCATGGGTCTAACGTAGAGATTAAGAAGATGTGTTCATCGACAAACGTATCTTCACAAACCAACTCCTCGGCCTCGCTCGAAAAATCCGATATAAGCTTTGCAAAGATTAAAGACTTCTTTGATTTTGCCGAAACAAACTCGAGATCAAATTCTTGCAGAATGACAATCCATTTATTATACTTTCCCCCAATCATCCTTCGGGTGAGGATGAATTGAAATGGATTGACATGGGCTACAACCAAGGTCTGGCGAAGGAGAATATAATGTCTCAAATGCTGAACCGCATGTACGGTAGCTAAAGCAAGCTTCTCGACATGAGAATAATGAATCTCTGTGTCAATAAGGTTTCGGCTCAGATAATATATGACATGCTCTTTGAGCTCCTCATCCTCTTGAACCAAGACCATACCAATTGTCTCTAAAGACTCGGCCACATATAATAAGAAATCACGGCTATAGTCTGGGGGACTAATCACCGGGGCTGATGCTAGGGCTTGCTTGAGTGCATCGAAGGACTCCTGGGCTCGCTCATCCCAATAAAACTGAGTATCCTTCTTCAAGAGACGCATGAAGCCTCTAGTCAAATTGGAAAAGTTGACAACAAATCTTCGTAATAAGTTTTCCATGCCTTGCAAACACTGAAGATGACGAATATTTTTCGGGGGAGACAACTGAAGTATTGCCTCAACCTTCAAAGGGTCGACTCTTATACCCTCTTTCGAAATGATGAATCCTAACAAACGACCTAACTTCACGCAAAAGATGCACTTATGAGGATTTAATCTAACTGAATAGTGTCGCCATCTTTCGAATACCAATCTCAAGTGATAGGGATGATGCATTCTCATACGAGAATGAGCAGCAAGATCATCCAAAAATACCTCAATAATTGACTTGAGATCGTGGAAATTCAAGGTCATTGCCCACTGAAATGTAGCTCCGGCTTTTTTAAGGCCGAAAGGCATTTTTCGATATGCGAATGTTCCCCAAGGACAAATAAATGCAGTCTTATGTTGGTCCTCAGGTTTAATCTGTATCTGATTATAATCGAAAAATCCGTCCATAAAGGAGAACACCTCGCTACCCCCACACTCATCCAAAATCTGATCTATAAATGGTGTGGGGAAGTTATCCTTAGGACAGGCACGATTCAAATTGCGGAAATCAGTGCATATGTGGATCGCTCCCTGCTTCTTATCCACTGAAACGGGGTTTGAAACCCACTCCGTCAAGGGAACGGGATAGATGAAACTGACTTTCAACAGTTTCTTTATCTCTACCTTAATGGCAGGTGCTTTCCTAGGATTCACCGCACGTAAACGTTGTCGAACAGGCTTAGCGTTGGGGTAAGTCTTAATCTCGTGCTCGACAATACGAGGGTCAATACCTGGCATCTCGTCATAAGACCAAGCAAAAATATCATGAAATTCCTTAAATAGCTCGGTATATTCCAGAATCTCAGCATGGGAACATTCCACCCCAATATAGACATTCTCTATCGTGCCAGGATTGCGAGAGATGTTGATAGGAATCGTTGAAGATATGTTTTCCATGTTTCCATCAGCCATCAGACCAGGAGAGCTTAATGGAACCACATGACTACCAACTCTCTGACTAAGAACGGCCCTAAAATCCTCACGCTCCAAACATTCAAGCTCTAGAAGAAAGTACGATCTATGATGAAGTTCCTCCCATGGTGGCTCAACTCCCGACATAGCCTCAATAATTGCTTAATCCGAAGGGAAAATCGTATCAAGGTAGTCGTGGGCATGAGAAGACTGTACTTCCCATGCCGGCAGCACATACGGGTCCTCCTCCTCCGTCCGTGAAGAGGAAGGACTAGGCTCTGCAACACTATTGAGATTAGCTTGATAAGCTATCAAGGCTGCAGGCAATGGCACTCTCATCTCGACAGGCTCACTCGAAGTACTCGATGTAGGAAGAATCCAAGGGTCTTCCATATGACTCGTGCGAAAAGACACCGATGTCATAGAAGTCGAATCCTCATTGAAACTAGATCCTATCATGAGGATCGGTGCAAGACAACTAAAGCTTCCCATGAGGGATGGATACATGCCTACACCCACACTCCCAATTGCCGGCTGAGAGTGCTCAACGATCGGGATCGAAGCTCCCGAGGATGCGGTAACAGACAGATTCTTGAATGTCATTTGATCAATCGTTACGATCTTCCCGTTATGTGGAAAGCATACAACGTGGAACAAGGAAGAAGCAACGGATTGCATACTGTACATCCAGTTCCTACCCAACAAGAGATTATAGTCAAGGGGTGCATCAACCACCTCAACCTCTATTGCATCAGTCTTCCCCCCCAAACAGACTTTAAGGGACGGAAGGATTCTGTGCGGCCTAAAAGATCTCCCATTGAACGCAGTTAACATAGTCGCTGATTTAGACAGCTCAGGAGAACCGAGACCCTTCCAACAGGCCAAATACATCACAGAAGCAGCAGCGCCCTTGTCAATCACAGTACGTTTGACAGTCATACCAAGACATTCTACATGCACCAAAAGAGACACATAGTAGGGCAAGCAAGGCTGAAGTCCTGCGGTTTCAAATTTGGTCACAGAGGAAGAATCATCATCGTTCACACCAAGGGCAAAAAGCAACGCCTTCCTTTGCGAAGGACAAATCTAAAGCACTTCCAATGCATACATCGCACAAGGAGTATGGCCCAAATCCTCGACAACTGAATAATTCTAGGTGGCTTGGGAATTTGGATTATGCCCTGAACGCTTAAGGACTCCCTTAGGAATGCGAGGTGCAGCCTCAGGTTTATCTGTAGGTTTCTCAATGCGCAAAGGGGACCCTGGTGGATCAGGCTCTTTGCCTGGGCTAGGTTGTGACGAACTATAATCTTTTGCATGAGTCACAACTTTCCCAGCACAGACCATGTTAATGCACCCACGACCACTACCCTCCGGTAGATCATCATCACTAGACTGGTCATGGGACTTCGAGTTCATATTTTGATTATGCGGTAAAGGGTTAGTTAGAACAGCTGGGCCTTGTGTTAAGAATCTCGAAGCTTCTTCAATCCGAGGGCACAAGTAAGTGAGGTGATCGTCCTTACATAGCTTGCAAGGGAACTTAACCTTACGTTTCGCTTGCTTGTCCCCCCCAACATTTCTATCATTCTTGTCACTATTGTTAGCATTCTCATTCTTATTCCCACCCTTTCGATTATTATTTTTACCCTTTTTTCTATTCCCTCCGGGCTGCTGGTTACCCTTCTGGTTCGATGATTGCACAGAAAGTACATTCACCGTTTGGGCGGGTTGAGACGAAGCCATAGCTTGTCCCGAAGCAGATTGGTTGAGTGACAATTGACTAACTTGTTTTGCAACCAAATCTGCAGGTTTCGCACTTGCACAACCCACAATGCCACCGGCATGTGGTCCAGGTTTGACTTTGGGATCGAAACTGGAACGAGGAGCATTGGGAATAATCTCATACAACAAACTGGACTGAGCATAGATCAAGTCCAGTTCCTGCACCCTAAAAATTGCTTATTCCTCATTCTGCACTCCGGATGTGGAAACATCCTTCGCTATATATGGCAATAACGACTTGAGGAACCACTCGAGGAGGAATTCCAGCGGTATAAAAGATTTAATTAATCTCTTCCATCTACACCACTCTTGAATATGATCAGAAATATGTGTGGCTTTATCTTGCCGAAATGTCGACAAGAGTTCGGTACCAACGTCATAGCGTACTGGTAGCTAGAAGTGATTAAGAAAAGTCATCGCAAGGTCATCGAACAAAGCGAAAGCTCCCTTAGGTAACTCTATATACCATTTCACAGTAGGCCCTGTGAGGGTGCATTGAAATAGTCTCAAACGGATTGAGTCCTGATGTAATGAATTCGAAGAGCACCATAGGTGAAACATAGTCACGTGTTCGCTTGGATCCTCTCTCGTTTTGCCTTCGAACTTAGGTATGTCCGAAGGAAGCTTGGTAGGGACAGCCGGCCAAGCCAGGTCATGAGCCACAGGATCGTTCGTCAGTCTCAATAAGTCAGGAAGATTAAGCGTCGCAAGGAAAGGGAGCCTAGGATGATGAGGTTGATGGATCGCTCCCTGGTTCATATAGGGTTGATTACCACCATGGCCGTGGCCATAGTGTCCTCCTCCCGTCTGACCCGTATAGGGTGGCATGGAAGTACCATAGTATGGTGGACCTTTACTAGTAGGAGCTGCAAAGCCGTAATTAGGAGAGTAAGCAGGTTGTTGATACTCGCCTCCATAAGGTGAAGAAACCTGTCCATACTACGTCCCATAATAAGGTCCATAGGTCATCGCATGCGATGCCCCATGAGACACTCTGTAGGTAGGAAGATATGCTCCGGAAGTAGGGATATACGCCCTGGAAGTAGCAAGATGACCTCTAGAAGCATGAACATAGCCTCCCGAAGCAGCGGGCGTTATGTGAACTTGAGACACAATCGGTCTAGTAACCGCAGTACGGACCTGACTCGTAGCCATATACCGGCTCGAAGGACCCCGTGAATAAGATGGAGGATGTACATTTGAAGAACTAGGGACTGAGGATGAAGGAATCTGAGTAATAATATATGTACTACCACCTATCGTTACTCATCTTGGATCTGGTATCCTAATCGGATCGCTAACCCTAGACCTAGGAGGGAGATACGATGTAGCTTCCACCACTGGGATGGAAGGTGCAATGTGACTAGTGCTCCCAAACCTCTTCGCATGGTAAGGAATGAGAGTGCCCCCAGGCATAGTGTTAGGCTCGAAATCGGATTCGACATGAAATGTCAAATCATGTGTAGGGAAACTAGACGTAGCATAACTACCGTAGCTAGTGCTGGCAGGTTCAAAATGAGTCTCGGCGTCCTCCGGCATTCCATACCAGTAACGCGTCAATGGGGAATCGGACCTAGTGTGAGTAGGCCTATCGTGCAAGGTTCCTATCTCAGAAATCACAGGACCTAACTCAGCTAAGTCGGGTGAAGGATCATAAGTAGGAGTAAATTCCCCATCATCTACACAAATGGGAGGAGGTGGTTCAGGAATATCCTCTAAACGGTCTCCCATGGTGTGTGAATCAATGTGTGAAATAGTCTGCCTGGACTGTCTAGGTCTCTCTCCCAAAGGAGGAGGAGAAGTAGAAGGTAGAAGTCCTGCTAAACAATGAGAACGGCGAGGAACATCACTCAAATCCACAATGACTCAAAAAATAGCAAAGACTCTCTATTTACGTAAACCCTAGGCCAACTATCGTGCACAGAGCAATCACTAATAAAATCTAAATCCAAATGCAAGCAAACAAGGGCTAGATAAGTGAGCTCTCGAATGAAGCAGGTATGTCTCGCCTAGGAGAGGCTTGAGACTCCCATACACAACAAGCGGAGGTACGTAACCAATTATTGTGGCCCTCAACTTCAACGCGTAAAGCGACTGTGCTGTCCGACCCCAACCTGGCCAGGACACTTGCAAAATAACCCCTGCAAAGTACCCCCTCGATATCCTAGGTAAGGCCACTAAGGTCACCTCAATATAATCAATGCTCAAGCGGACAGTCGCAGGCGGGATTGACCGTATGGGCAGGGTAGCAAAGCCCGAAACTCTCGAAAGAGCCCCCAGATACGAATACAATCCTAGAAATATCTCCGGTGCTACTCAGTTATGACTAGGGGTCATCCCAATCAATAACCGCTCACACTACCTCATGCTTAAATCCCTTTTGAGAGGAGGATACTAAGAAATACTGGTTATACCAAGGATTTCACACACTCACCTGGACAGACACCTAGATGTTGTTGTTTAGTGATCT
Organism: Pseudotsuga menziesii; assembly: GCA_001517045.1. Taxonomy (NCBI): domain Eukaryota; kingdom Viridiplantae; phylum Streptophyta; class Pinopsida; order Pinales; family Pinaceae; genus Pseudotsuga; species Pseudotsuga menziesii. The sequence continues at coordinate 26,181 of LPNX010967533.1, read as the reverse complement.
TGGAGAATTGACTTACAATGAACTATTCCAAGATCCTAAAACCTAAGCTTGTTGGTGCACCCTAGAAAAGAAAAGAGTGTAATTCATTTTATTTAGCATTGATTTTAGTTGGCTGTATTACTCAAAAAAGGGATATGATCATGCAACTAATGGTGTTATGACGCAACATGAAGTAAAATGCACACCTAGCAATCAATGCAAATGCATTGTGTCCATGAAAACAGGGTATGCTACTACGTGAAATGTATAATTCTTCTTCAAATGATAAATGCAAATTTTCCTATATGAAGTCCTAACTAGTACTCCAAAGCAAATCTAGTGCAAGTACAATGCAAAGTGCAAAGTGCAAAATGCAATGCATGATGATAAGCAAATGTTTTTGGATTTTTTGAAAATAACAGAGATGCAAAAAACAAAAGAATGATCCTACGACCCCTAGACTCTGCAAGCAGACCCAAACAACACTCAAGCAAATAACTAAGGTAAAATAACTCTAATGCACTAATCTCAAACAAAAAATCGAAAATGCCATGACAAGAACCTTCTTAAAAAAGAAAAATTTAGCCTAAAAAAACATTTCTGGTCAGAAACAGAGGTCTAAGCAGACCCAGGCAGTGCCAAAGGAGACTTAGCAAATATTAGAATTCACCCAGCAACCAATTATATTCCCCAAAAAGGAAAAATCAAGGGCATACGCTACTGTTCGCAGTAAACCCGCGTGTATACGCAGAAATCGCAGGGGAAACCGCTCGTATACGCGACTGTAAGTCAAAAACTCGTGTTCAGGAAGAAAGGTGCATAAAATCAAGGCAAACAGACAGGCTGAGACAAAATTCACACCAATCAGACTCTACCAGGCATACATGCCCCCATACCCGACACAGAAACAAGAGGGAAAGAGCAATTCAAATTCATTGAATGCCGAGAAAACAACCCCTAAAGGACAACTACTAGGAACTCCCCAGCGGAGTCGCCAATTCTGTTACGGAGAGAAATTCCTATGGCTTGGGGTACCACAACAGACAGCTTGACTCCAGAAACCAATCCTTTCCAATATGCAATAGAAATTAAATGTCTAACACTAAAGGATCATACCTCATACCTTATTCCGGACGGTTGAAGTATATCCCCGTTGATCTTTCCAATATTCAGCTTGAATTGATCTGTTACTTCCTCAACAACAAGTAAACAATACAAGCCTTCTATATATCATGGTGTTAGATCTATTCTAGCATATATAATCAATAATGTACAAGCATTTGACATAATCCCATGGATAAAATATTCATTCAAACACACATTATTGGACAGGAAAAGATATTTCTATTAATATAAATCAGAGATTACAAGGTACAACCTCTGACGACACGTCTGCGAACCAGAGAAACTGAATCCACCACTTGGGCCTCCACCACCTCAATCCTCCATCTCTCAATAGCAAGCTCATAAGCAAAACGCAAGCTTGGGAAGAACACACTAGTGCTCCAAGGGACAAAGGGATGCAGACTCAAGCATAAGTTCCGGCAACAATGGACTATAGTTTCTTTGTTCTCAATTCTCTCTTATGCCTTCAATGTACCAAGAGGTTCCTTATATAGCTTTTCAAAGGGGTAACGAAAGGTCGAATCCGAGCGATCTCAAGGCATAGGGAAGGCCAGGAGTCAAATGATTCGGATCCATGTCAAGGAAAACTCCAAAAGGATTTGGATTATGCACACATCCTGATGTACGCGGTTTTAGTGGTCAAACCCACGTATATACGTGCTTATAGGTTTAAAAGTCGCGTATATCATTTTTCATATGTTTTTAGGGATGATCAAGGAAACATCAAAGGACAAAAAGTGGTCCATAGGTTCTAAGGAGTCTACAGCGGGACAAGGGAAGGCCATACAAAGTGTGATTCACCTAGAGTGGTGAAATCCACTATAACACCGCTGCATCGGCAACCTCATCTTCTATTCTTCTCCGATACTTGCTGTCGCATCGACTACTCAAACAGCTAACTTTCGCCGATGGTTTCCATACTTAGAGGAATTTTCAAATTTTTCAAAGTCTTCAAAATTTTTCCTCTTTGTCGGCTTATTTCCCTCGTTGGCATCAGCTCTCAACACCTCTTCGTTTCCGCTGTTGTGGCTCTCTTCCGGTGAGCCTCCCCTTTCTTCTGCTGTTGCCACTGCATCAGAATACTTCTCATGAAGCTTCCCACCATTGCGGCTCCGTCTCAAGGTTCTGTCTGTGTGCATCGGGTGGACTTCTGCCTAGCTCATCCGATGATTTTCGGACTTAGAAAAATTTTGGAAAGAATTTTCTCTTGTTTCTTCTGGGAAGTAGGCACCCTGCCTTTGTTAACTGATTCCTCATGGCCCTCTGAGGCCCAATTACTGTAACCTACACTTCGTCACTACGTCTTTCATGGCCCATTCAGGCCCATGCTGCAACATGAGCTCTAATACCACTCTGTAACGTCCCCGACCCTCCGACCGGCGAAGAGGACGCTACTAACACCAATCATACGGGAAAACAACCCCATGAACATGAACAGACATCAATGCTGAAATAAAATCTTGAACATAATACATACCCATATGCATAATCCATCATACAAAGATGCATAGTTACTCAACATTCAGCGGAAGCAAACATATACATTCCAGCGTTCAACATGTTCATCCTTTCTTCATGAAAAAGTAGATATAATTGCAAAGATGAAATAGTCAGGAGTACTTATCCTTTAATGAAGAACTCACCCCGCAACCAGCTACGTTGATACAACGTTCCACCCAACCATAGGCCAGCGTGCTCATCAATCTCTCAGCAACACTGCCACCCCCGAGCTAGGCATGATTCCTCAAGGAATAAGGGTCAATGCAGGCTTACACATAGCCAAGGTTTTCCAATCAACCAAACCCACATAGTAGGGTTTTACAAGGTCGTCAAGGAGCTAGGATAGGCTAAATTCCAAGCTGGTGGCCTCAACACCAGTCTTCTCATGCATACCCAGCCTCTAATCCCACTCACAACAGTCTGAAGACCAACCACTGCATACTGCAGCAAAACAACCCATTCACAGCTCTGTGAAGAAGGCAAAGACAATCAGGTAACAATCCCAAACAAAAGATGAAACACAAATCAAGTCCACAAGACAACTCAGAGTTGTTCTTGGCCCTAGCGCAGCCAAAACAACTCAGCAGCAACCCAAAACTAGGGTACATCAATAGCCACAACTCACAATGATAACTATGGCAACCTTACACAGTCCGCAGTTGGGGAAGAAGCAGAACTCCCAGCATAGACATGGGAAAACTTAGCCAATGGATGTGGCAATCAACATCCAACCAACATCCACGATCCCACAGCACACACCATCACCCCCAATGTAATGGCTGGAGAACTTACATAGGCAGAAAAGGGGAAAAGAACAAACTCTCAGCCTCTGCACAAAGGAAAAAGACATAGCCCAGGCAAAACATGGAAGGAAACACAGCAGTCTATAGCTCACGATCCACCACAAAGGATGGAAAACAATACACAACTCAATAATGCCAAAGGAAAACCGGTTCTCCACGTGAATGGAAGGAATACCACCACAGACCGACAAACAGCATGAGAGAGGGGGAAGCAACCAACAACCAAGCAAGAAATCGCACCCCCTTCTTACTCAGCTCTGCGTGAGGAAGATGAACCGACATCCTCCTGCGTGCCCCCTTCGTGAGAGTGAACAGACCTGGGGAAAGAGTGGCGTCGTGGAGAGGATGGCGGTGGAGGTTGCTTGCCAACGTGAGGTCAACTTGCTGGTGGAGTGTACGCGTGGGCAAGGACTAACAGTTCTGCCACAGTCCACTCCCAACCATAACTGCCTCAACTACTCCACAATATATTAAAGTGGTTGGATGAGACAAGGGAAGATGGAAAATCAAACAAGGTGGTAACACATGGATTCCCCCCCCCCATAGACCAAGGTTTGGCATCCCCCCCCCTTATCCTTTGGAATCATGCCCTTTTCATTTTAACGTTGCACCGTCGTAGCTGGCTGTAGGTTTAGTTTAATTGATGTGCGTATTTACATGATGCCAAACTATAATGTGCCGGATAGCACGATATACCATTGGAAACTATCCCTATTGCCGAAACATACACAACCAAATCGATGGTGGGGATTTTGCCTTTAGCTCCTCACCACGATTAATTACAATATATACATCATGTATCTTTTAATGCAAATGGGGTCAAAACCGGGGTGTTACATTCTCCATCTCTTTGACCCATTCTATCAACTCTTCTGGTTTCAGACTTCCTAAGTAAAAGGCACATCCATCTTAGCCTTACCTCTCATGCCGACAAGGCTTTAAACAACCTATCCTCTAGCTCATCTAAATCCTCTTCTTCTTCCCTAGACGCTCTATATTTGACTTCCTCACCACTATGGTCAGGGGATTGTGCGATATATCCCCACCGTTGTTCCTTGTTTACGACCGCTAACTCATTCTTCAACGTCCTCATCGTCTGAACACATTCTTCAAAATTTTCACGGTCAAAAGTGACCCTTTCGCCCCTGTACATCCCTCTACCACAGATATTAACACCTCTTTGAGCCACCTTCCTGTTCATAAATCATGTTAACATTTCACAACTCTACTCAACTGCAACTGGAGTTGCTTCACATGTCCAATCACAACTAGACTTGTCATATTGCACAGGATCATTTCCTGCTTTGATACCAACTGATGCAAACATGATTGACCTAGATGGTCAATTGTTTGAAGATCAAAGTACGCAATGGAGAAAAAAAAAAGTGAACACCCACACATAAGAACAATATAGAGAAATTCCAAGTATTTGGCTTCTATTAATATTAAAAATGAAGTTTACATGGACAAGTACACTCGAAGTTGATGCTTTGTTACACAGTCAAAGCGACTGTTACATAAAATATTCATAATTATTTATTTGTACTAGGGGAATTATAGCTTTCTAACATGGAATCTCCTATTTATATCCTTCCTAGTTCAGTCCAATATTCTTCTAGAAGTTACTCGAGAGTTCTAGCCAATTCGTATATTCCTCAGATATCACCTACAACTGCTTCATATCCTTACGTCACCTGACCTACTTCATCTACCACCATAAATCCTCATTTGTTTTTGTAACTAACTCTACAACGGAATGAGAACTGTTAAATGTGTCATTTTATGCCACCCGTCGGTCGTCGACCAATTGTCGATTGTGTTTCGCTTGCTTCTTCTCTAGTTGTTCACTCTTCGACATGACCTTCAACTGTCATTGCGTTAACTACTTTCCCTTTCAGTCATCCTTCCGACTCTTCTGGCTTGACGACCATGCTTTTTCTCTGCTAGGGATTGTTGGATGATCCCCTAGTCGAATCTGTCAGCTTCAACTTCGACGGTTTATCTAGGGTAAAGATGCTTCTACATCAATTGGTAGGGATCTTTTAGCGATGGTTGAGGAATCGTAGAAAAAAGATCCATGACGTTGTCAGCATAACTCATAAAATCTTACACTCAGCCAATATTAGACATGTCCCTGCAACTATTTTCAAGGTAGACCCGACCAAGGCTTATGATAGAATGAGTTGGACCTGTCTAAAGCTTTTACTTCTTGAAGTGGGTTTTCAGCTGCAAGTGATCAATTGGGTTCTCTCATGCATACAATCTATCGATTTTATTGTACTCATTAATGGCTCAACATCACCCTTTTTCAGACCTGGTAGAGACCTACGACAAGGATACCAATTAGCATCTCTATTATTTGTGTTAGTCATGGAAAGTCTCGATAGACTTATTATATCAACTAGAACTCAAGCATCTCTTAAAGGCTTTCATTTTGGTGGACCCATATACATCACACATCTACTTTTTGTAGATGACATTTGACTTTTCTCCAATCTTACTAGGAGGGAGACTGCAAATATTAAAGAAATTATCTCCTTCTTCTGCCCTACTACAGGTATGATATGCAACGCTAATAAATCTTCCATGTCTTTCATGAATTTGGATTTAGAGTTGACTAGTTTGATTTTCATACCACTGATATAACTCGGGGCATTAATTATCTAGGATTTTTTATTAAATCAAATGACTACTCCACAAAATATTGGTCTTGGCTCATATCTCGGATTGAAAGTAAGATTCATCTATGGTGCAATAGATGGATTTCTACTGCACATGTACTAACTTCCAAGTTAGAAAGCATTCACAAATTGTCTTTTAACTTCGTATGGAGATCAAAAGCCGAGGATTATCCTTTCCACTCGATTTCCTCGAAAAGATTACTCTCCCAAAAGTGCTCAAATTAAAGGATGGGGCCTCAAACACCATGCGATCTTTGTAAAATCCCTTGTTGCAAAAGGTCTCCAGAGGGTAATTACTGGAAATAGTCTATGGGTACAAGTCATACAGCAAAAATATATCCATCCTCTGAATTCCCTAGAATGGCTCGGACAGAGAGATAAGAACCAACACAATACTTCAAATTCGTAGAAATCCATTCTTAATGCTTTTGACACTATTGGTGACTAGTTATCCTAGGAGTTCGGTAATGGAAATATCATCAGAATAGGACTCGACCCATGGATCGATAGTCATATTCACCATAGATTGCCTCTACACATGGTTGAATCCCTCATTGGCAGGGATACATCTTTCTCTATAAATTACCTTATAAACAAAATTGCACTATCTTTCAAAATAATTAGCTCTCTACAAATCTATTGGGGGTTTGAGAATGAAGATAGAATTAGTTGGGAGGAATATGTCCATGCTCTTAAGGATTTCCATGTCAGATTAGGTGATGAGTCAGATTCTCTTATATGGACCAAAAACATCTTAGGTGGCACATATCTACCCAATCTTGGTTATCAGGTCATCTGTGCAGCTAAAGGTTTTGAACCCATTGAACGGTGGCATTGGGTCATGTGGAATATCAATTGTCCACCCAAATCTAAACTTTTTATGTGTCTTTAACTCACAGACGATGTCCCTACCTAGGATAACCTACTGAGAAGATAAGAAAATGGTCCCAATAGATGCACATTATGTGGCTCAGATGGTGAGTCCATTAATCATTTATTTCTCAAATGTTCATACATTTCAGATATGTGGAAATATGTTAATAATATAACTGGTCAATTTTTTCACTGAGGGGGTGATGACATTGGGGATGCCTTCCATAAATGGATCAAAAACTCAGCTTATGCATCGTTTAGTGCCCTCCCAATCATTTTGATTTGGGGAGCATGGATTTCACGAATTAAGAAGATTTTCCAAGAATCCTTCATTCCACCCCATGTATATGCTGTCAAGAGCTTGGCAATTTTAGATAATTTCCCACAAGCTAAAAAAGTGAAGCAACATGTGATCCTTGAAGAGGAGATCATCGATAAGGCAAAACCTTGGCGTTTTTTTTATGAGGCGATAAAGGGATGCCCAAAAATTGGAGGAGATAGGGACATCTTACATATCAATGGAACTCAAAGGTTCCATATCCTAGTCGGCCTAGGTAGGGCCACCAATAATATGGTGGAACTTTCAAGTGTCATGATGCTTTTGAGATTTGCTATATCTAATGGTATGAACAATATGCAATTATTTGGGCATTCTCTGCTCATTACATATTGGTTCAAACACAAGAAAACACCCCAAATAATATTTTAATGAAGCCTATCTATGAAGACATCTAATTACTTCTTAATACATTTGAAGATTACTCCTTCAAACATATTTTCAGAGAGAGGAATAGTCTTGCAGAATCCATCAAAGGTAGGCCTCCTTCTGGCTGTTGGAACATAAAAATGATGGGAGGTCAACAATGATTCAATCAAAGATTTGGACCTGGGACCCTCTCCTCTATTAAATATGGGTCCCATCAAAAGAGAAACTTACGACTTCCCAAGTAGAACACTACCTCATAGTTATAAGTTGCATTTCTTATAGTAGTGATATATGAACTTTTTTTATGATGTATTGTTGTATAGAAAACTTGTGTTTTCACTGTTTTATTTTCTAAATGATGTTGTCTAAACACATCCTATATATAGTTTCATGTTGAAGAATAATTATATGTAAGGCATACTCATGCCAAATGAATAATATGGTTCAAAGTTTTTAATAAAAATTTGGATTGTGATTTTTTTTCATAAAAAATAAAAGATAATACTTTTTCTACAACTTTTCTAATGTTTTTCATGTTCAAAATCCTTTCATAACTTTATCATAAGATATGATTACCCAATTGTAGGAATATACTCTTTGTTTTAATAAACAAGTTGTTTCAATTCATGAAACTTTTTTCACATGTGAAAGTGTTGGGCCTTGAACTTACATTTTATGTCAAGGCCCTGCCAAAATTAAACATAAGTCCACTCATTCACTCGATCATTACATAGAGGCTCAACAAGAGAAAACATGTCACTTATAAGAATTGAACCTAGGTGGGGAGGGTAACATTCATTCCTCCCAAACACCCAAACTACAACCAATGGACTCATAAAACTACTATCCATCATCATAATATGATGAGATAAATATGTTGTAGTAATATGTTCCATAGCTTCACGAGGAGATTGCTTTACTTCAATCCAATAATACTTAACTCTTTGATGAGTATTACGATCTTAATAATAATCATGACCTCTTCAAAAATTAATAATTAAAAAGGATAAGTCAAGATAAAACTTTGTAACTTAATCAAAACAGAAAAGAACTTATATCTTTCCTATTGAGATAGGATGTATGAATTAGGGGCCTATTGAGATAGGATGTATGAATTAGGGGAGAAGAAATAGACACTTCACACCTTAAAAAGACATTAAACCATATTCTAATATATATTCTTCTCATGCACTAAAGGATACTCATATTCTTCTCATTCACTAAAGGACACTCGTGCTATAATCTCCCAATTACGAGAAAGCCCCTAACGCTATTGGTAATAAGTTATTTCTTTGAATGGATTATATATGTGGTGGACTATAAGCGGAGAATAGATGTGGTGGATTATAAGCAGGGTGTTGAGATGAGATGAATAAGAATATCCCCTTTGGATATGTTGAGATTCTATCACCTAATGTATGTCGTATGCAAGGTTGGAATTTTAAATAGAGGATACCTATCAAAATTGTTGATAATAATTAAAATCTGAAACTTTTTCTGTATTCTAAGCCAGATTTTGACGGTTTCTGTAAAATCTTAGTTGTATTTGACGAGTAAATTGACCCATGACGAACATTTACCCGTCAAATTTCATCCCTAGTCGTATGCTCATTCTATTGCTTTGTATGAACCATAACCTACACCACCTACTCCTGCCTATTATGAATATGCATGAAGCATGCCTTGCACCTTTTGATAAACATAAATAAAAATATATAACACTAACCAAATACAATGTTGCTCTTCACTTAAAATCAATATTCACATTTCCACAAATCTTTTAACAAATCAACAATTAAAACTATAACAACATTCTAATAACACTAACAAAATACATGGTTGCTCTTCACCTAGGAATTAATATTCATATTTCTACAAATCAACCATTAAGAAACAACATTCTAATAACACTAACAAAATACATGGTTGCTCTTCACCTAGGAATTAATATTCATATTTCTAGAAATCAACCATTAAGAGGTGTAAATGAAAAAAAATATTCAATACCCAGTATGAAGCCTTTAGTTATGAACGGATTGATCATTGATTGCGAAAACATATGATGTATTATTCAATGAAATCTTACTAACATGTTCATTAATTACACAACCATATAAACATGATCATTTTTTCTTATGATTGGTTTACTATACTAATAACATTCTCAATCCCTTCCTAGAAAATTTTTTTATGGCACCCTTCCTTGTTTTCTTTCTACAAATATGCTCTCTTTAAAATGGAAAGACCATCTCATGACATGTGGTGTTTGGCATTTTTTTTAATTTTTTAATTTTTTATTTATATGTTTATTCAATACATCACACAATGAATTTGGAGAATTCAATTTGATATAGAAATTGCTATAGTTATGGGATGTTAATAGATGAAACCTATTGTATACTTCTCCCGTGAGGCCGCTTAAGTATCCCCTCCATATCATCGAACGTTGAAGGTACTTCTGTTGAAGAGACATCTTTAGTAGATTGCCAAGGTAAGGGTGGGTAAACCATGGGAAGATTGGTTAACATTTTTGTTTTTAGGCATTTTAATCATTTTTTAGTTTTTATAATAAATTTTTAATTCTTGAATATTATTTCTATGAAGATATTTAGATATTTAATATTTAGTTAAATTCAACTTAGTCTAATCTATATTTAGGTAAAGTGTTTTTATAAATATCTAATTCAATGGTATCAATTATGTTCTAGATATAAATTATGTTTTATATATAAACTCATAAAAACATTTCATGTTGTTGTACTAATGACATTTTATTGATCCATTATTTCTTTTTAAAGAGAAAGGTTTCATCTTGTTGTACTAATGACATTTTATTGATCCATTATTTCTTTTTAAAGAGAAAGGTTCATTTGTTGATGATAGAATGTGAGGGATGATTCATGTAATTTATTTTTTATGCATAAATATATTTTCTCAAGTGATTGGGGACAATTTCCCTATTTCAATATTTTAGTGTAAACACCAATGTACTTATGTTTGATTTGTGCGGTGACTGGTTTCCTTATGGTGCTTGAAATATGTGGATATTCTATGTTCTGATAACATTTCTCTAACCATTGGTGCATTATCTACTTGGTTTAACTTTTGCTTGCTTCACAAATTCCAAAGTGGTTTGTGTGAAGGTATATATAAGGTTACAATTCTAATACGAGGCTCTTTGTTTATAATTGAGTTTTCTTCTCCAATTGCAAAATGGTTTGGGTGAAGGTGTTTTAGAGTTTATATTTATATATGTATACACTCCATTAGGAATTTGTTAACACTTTTTGATGATAAAGATGTTATCAATATTGATCATCATTTTTATAGCTAATCTGGGATTCAGTATATTCATTTGGCATACCATTGTATCTCAAGCATATTTTCCAAATATTCATTAATAGAAATTGTTTTTTGATTTTTTACTTTTCTTGAGATGAATGAAATTATTGTTAAAAAAATAATATTGTTTCTTTACTCCAGGGAATATTTAGTATATAATTTAAACTAAGGTAATTACTATTATTACACTAATTGTTAAACCAAATGATTATAACACTAAGGATTGGGCTTGGATTATTAGTAAAGTTGAGTGTAAATTGCACTTATAGTGCAATAAATGGTTATCAAAGGCAAGCATATTATTTCTATCGAAGTCAATCTTGGAAGGTATCTCAGTATATTGGGTTACACTTGCACATGTCCCTACAAGTGTTATTGACAACATCAAAAAAATTAGTTTCATTTTCCTATGTAGAAGAAATTATGAAGGAAAACTTTTCTTTGGATATTGTGGAAAAAACTTACTTTACCTAAATAACTTGGTGGTTGAGGGCTTAAGCATCGCCATTGTTTTTCAAAATATCTTGCATCCAAAGGGATTTGGAGACTGCGGATAGGAAAATATTTATGGGTTAAGGTATTTCAACAAAAATACATGTCTCCTATGACCATTCAGGAATGGTTTAGATCCATTGATAAACAAAGGAGAAATGTGTCCATCATGTGGAAGTCTCTACTCTCAACTTTTGATACCATTAGAAATTGGTTATCTTGGAAAGTCAACAATGGCAGAAGTATTAGATTGGGCATCGATCCATGGGTTGGGAGCAAGAATGATCATAATTGATAAATTCTATGGTAGATTCTCTTATAGACAAAGACTATATTTTCCTATACCATATTAAATATCATCATAATTCCACTCTCTATCAACATGAATGGTTATCTTCAGAATTTATGGGTTTCAAGAGTCAAGACAAGAAAAAATGGGACAAGTATATCAAATCCTTGAAAAACTTCCATGTTTCCCTAGTGGATGAGGAGGAATCCCCACTATATACCAAAAATCCTTCTGGGGTACATACCAACCAAAAATGGGCTATTTAGTTCTTCAGAAAGAAGAAGACCACCCTGCACCTTAGTGGTGGAATATGGAAGTTTGTAATCTTAATTTTCCGTCTTAAGGAAAAACTCTCCATGTGACTTACCTCAGTAGGAAAATTTCTAGTGTGGGATCATCTTATAAAATATTATGGTGCAGGTCCTAGCAGATTCCCTCTATGCAATCTTGATGGTGAGTTTATTAATGATATTTCTATCTGATGTCTATATTTGACTAACATGTGAAAGTATGTGTCCCTTGTTTTTGGTACTCCTTTCATATGGGATGGGGCTGAGATTAAAGAAACCTTTTAGAAGTGGTTGAGCAACCCATATTTTCATGCCTTCAAAGCATTTCCTATACTTTTGATCTATGGGGCATGGATTGCCCATAATAAATTCATATTTCAGGACACCTATATTCCTCCTCATATATATGCTGCAAAGAGTTTGTCTATCCTGAAACACTTTCCTCAAATTCAAAAGGACAAGCCTAGGAAAAGCATTATTGTGGAGCATATTAATAAGACTAAGGCTTGGAGCTATTTTGATGTTGCAATTGTTGGAAACTTATAGCTGAGTGGGGATTGGAGGCTTACTATATCTTTTGAAGTGCCACTGGTTAAAATACTCAGTGGGTACTGGTACAACCACTAACAATTTCGATGATCTATCTATTATCTTTATGGTTCTGAAGCTTTCTATTTATAAAGGGGTTAAGCTAGTTCAGGTATATGGGGATTCACTTCTTATGATCATCTGGCTCTCCAAAAAAAGACCGCCAAAGAATATATATCTCAAGCCCTTATTCGAGGATATTTGCAGAGTGCTTGTACATTTTAAAGAAGTTAATTTCCATCACACTTACAAGGATCATAACTCACATGCTGATACTTTATCCAAAATGGGGCTATAATTGGCAGAAGGCACAATGCAAATTTGGGAGGTAAACAAATATACAGTTAAGGAACTTGATCATACGCCACTCCTGGGATAACACATGCCCATGGGGCATGGCAATCATTTTGTAGAATGGTTGTTAGTTTTACCTGATAGAAGGAAAATACTTAAAGCTTCATTCCTTTGAGTTGCAAAGTTTGGAACAGTGTTTTGTAGCAAGTGTTGCTAGATATATTTACGAATCCCTCTAATAAAATTGCAAGTAAAATATGAAGACAACTACATGTATAGCTCCTTAACCAAATGAATAATATAGTTTAGAAATTTCAATAAAATTACGAACTGTAAAAAAAAATTCATGAAAAATATACTATTATTATTATATTAGGATATTTGAATTTTCATAAATCTTAAATATATAAGGTTTGTGTACTTGTTATATTGCCTTTTCTTCAACAAGATTCTTTATGCATCATATTAATATGGAAATAGATTAATATGGAAATAGTAATAAAATCATTTTTTTCTTTGAGTGACAAACATCTATGTCTATGGTTTTAGACATTATATATTGAGTAAATTTTCAAGCCAAGTTAAGTTGTATTTCTAAAGGATTTATTGGGATTATTGTTATTGTAGATGTATAATTGGTATTAGACTTCTTTACCAACATATATGGACACTCATCCATATTGGTTTAAATATATTTTTAAATCATGTTTTTTAAGATAATTATTTTATTTTTATTTTTTATTATTATTAAATTATTATTTTTATAACAGTTTCATTTAAATTTTTTGAAAAATAAATAAAATAACTAATTAATTTATTTTAATATTATTATAAAGAAAAATTATAAAGAGTAATTTAATTATTTTAAGTTTTGGATTTTTCAGTGGGTTTTAGTTGGAATTTAGTAAAAAAAAATCTAATAAAACTTAAATTTGGAATAGTTCAAATTGTGTTTTTGAATAAATAGATTCAACACTCTAAAATACCTCTATGGCACCTAGATTATGCAATTTTTGTAGCTAATATATGTGATCCTAAGATATTTTATAGATTTCCAACCGAACTCTGAACAAAACAAGATAGAAAATATACTAAAAAAGGGTTGAAAACGTAGAATATTTAGATTACACCATTTTATGAAAAATATATTAATTAGAACTAACATATTTAGTAATCACTATTTCCAATGTGAAAGGAAAATCCATGTATTGCCTTGAAATTATAAATATCATTCAATAATTGTAGGCAATACATAAAATGGATGAACATTTGGTAAATTTTAAAACAGGGAAGACATTGTTGATGAAGATGAATGAGCATCGCATTAATTTTTAAACAAAGGTTTTTTTATCTATGGTCCATGTAGGTGAAAATTTTGAGCATATTCATGTAGATCATTGGATTCAATCCCAAACAATATTTCTTCCAGTGGAATTACCAACACTAAGGATATTACAAATGAAGGTTGTTCAAGGGGATTAAAAGAAATTCGAGTAAAGCAGAGAAGATGAAGGAAATCTAGGGATCACTAAGGAATGTCTTCCCAACAACAAATGACTTAAGAACAAAGGGTTCAAGTGGTGTTTTAGGTTAGCTATGATTCGAAGAGAGTTTCACTTCCCTTGTGAGTGGATCTTGGACTGAGTTGCAGAGCTAAATAACAGGTCTCTTAGTAGTTATTTCAGTGGAAAAAAATCATCAATTTTGTTTGTGGCTTCTTGCATAGAAATTTCATGATTCAACATTGTAAAAGGAAAGGTTCCCACCTCTCCATATTTTTTTACATGTACCTTCTCACCCCCTCTCTAGTCGGTGAGCAAAAGTGAGATAACCTTTATTACTCACATAGAACCTCAATTAATAACTAGTTCACAAATAGTGGAATTTAAATTTGGATGGAAGATGACTATAATTTCTCCTCTCCTCTCAACTCAAGATATACCGAATTGGAATTTACACCTCCCCTAGCCACATGTTTTTTCTCTTTTATCTTTGAAAGATTGAGAGATAGAAAAGTAATCCTCAAAGGTGGCACATGGATGTTTCACACTTTTGGATTGGTATTACTTCCTTATAATGAAAACTTTATTTCCAACAAAGTGTGGAGAAACATTTGTTATCTTTGGGTTCAACCTCCTAGTCTACACTTGTAATTCCGTAGTCCACATGTTTTCAAGTTATTGGGAATTCCCTAACACATTTCAACATGCGACCGCTAAAACCTTTTCCAAATAGTGTGAACATGTTCTATAGATTGTATCTTTGATGAGCACCGATAAAGGGTTGTCAGATCATATCAAATTGAACTATGGTAGTGTGGAATGGGTGCAATAGTTAGTCTATGAAAAAAATATATCCAAATCCATATTCTACCCTAAAATGGGGCATGTTCTAAGATATTATTCTCTTAAGGATTCAAGGTTACAAATGTGAAGGAAGTGTTCATCGGGTAAGGACATGGTGAGATATTTTGACCTTATACAAGTTCATAGTAGAGAATACCACTTTTTGATATGCTCAATACAAGAGTATGGATGAAATTTTAGCCTTGCCAGTTGGTATAGATCAGGGGTTGCATTTATTAAGAAGTAAAGCAATCTCTAAGTGAAGGATCCAATTAACATGGATGTGTTATCATAAAAAAAAATGGCCTTTACATTCAAAAATCAACATCCCCTTACTTTGGTCTTTACTTTAGGTTTGATATTTACCATTCCATAATGAAATTATGAAGAAAGAAAATCCCATTATGCCCAAGTATCTTTAGTGGAGTACATTATTTACCCTTCCATAATGGAGTTGTGAAAAAAGCATGGTTATATTAGAAATTCTAAGTACTTTATAAATTGATTCATTTCTTATTATATTCATCATTCAAAGTAGTTATTTTATATTTTGTATTTTTCATATTAAAAAAAAAAAAACATATTTAATTGAAATAAGGGAATAAGGTATGAGAATGACATTATTCCAAATTATTTCTTATTGAGAGTTTTATTTACATGTAAAATTTAATAACATCCAAAGCATTTCCATTTTACTTTCAACCTAGCATTTTAATTAAAAGAAAGTATATATGATATTAAAAATATAAATATATAAATAAACTATTTTTTTTAAACATAGATATATACTATGTAAAAAAAAGGAAAGACAAAGTAATATATTACTAAAACTTTTCAAAGTTCATTTAAATTAAAATTCAATTTATATTACTATGGACAATTTAGTTTAAGAACATGCATAATTGTTTAAAAAATAACAACAAAATTAAAACACTATTTATATTAAATATTTTTTTAAACATAGATATATACTATGTAAAAGAAGAAAAAGAAAGACAAAGTAAACTATCACTAAAACTTTTCAAAGTTCATTTTAAATTAAAATTCTAAACATACTACTATGAACCGTTTACTTTAAGAATATGCATAGTTGTCTAAAAAGTAACAACAAAATTAAAACACTATGATAAAAGTTGAAAAAATATATATTATATTCAATTGTTAAAATATAACAATAGCAAAGTTCAAATGAACTCATTTTTTAAATATTTCCAAAATTAAGGTTGAAAAAATATGGATTATATTCATAACAATTGAGAATGTTAAAACGTAACAATAATAAAATCAAAATGATATCATATTTATAACTTGTATTAACTAGATATATTAAAAAATAAAATATAAATATGAAATGAAACACATACCAAGTTCATTTTAATTTCTATTTGTTCATTACCAATTAAATTTAAGTTAATAATGTAGTAACATTAAAAATAAAAAAATAAATATATAAATAAATCACATATAAATATTGCATTAATAACACATATATATAATCAAAATTATTCCAATATTCAATGCCACTTTCGCATGCACGTAGTACTTTGAACATGCACACACACATTTAAATGAGAAGTGATCTCATACAAACTTGAGCTTGAAATCTTAAGAATCAAGTAACTTAAACATAGCATTTGTGCTTTAAAAAAATACAACAACAAAAGAAATTGTAAATCCAACATTAATGAAGAAACTAAATATGTATGAATTATATTTTCAATACCAAAATTTAAAGTTATAAAAATTCATATTAATCTAAACAAATTATTATGGAAGAAAATGAGATCTATGTTTTTCAATATGAAGTCATAATTATGATGTTTATTCAAGTGCTATATATGATTTTAACACATTCATCACAATTTTTACTTAATTGCAATCTACCAAAAAGAATTGTAAAAATCTAGATTATGGATTGTGAGATTTCTATAGCCATGATGGCAACAATATTTTTATAGCTAATAACCTAAAGCACAATGTAATCCATCCAAGATGTACAACATAGATTAACAGAAAAAATATTGTGAAAAAATAATGAGCATAATAAATATGAGATGAAAACTCAATTGAGTAAATTCCTCATGTCTATTATTCATCAATGAGTGTACATTTATAATACATATTCAAAGGAGAAATTCTTGAGCCTCTAAAGGCATTTGGAATCCATACATGTGGCATGCTTAGTTAGACTAGAATCCCCCACTAAACATAGAACTAGTTGTAACTTATGATGAGATTAGTTAACCAAGTGTAGGTGGCAGTTAATTGATGGTAGGTAGGCATGCGTGGCACATTAAATAGTTACAGTCCAAAAATCGGTAGAGAGAATCAAGGAGGGCACATAAGTAAGTTAACTAGTGTCTAACTAATGTCATTACTGCTAGAGAATCTCCAGAATTGCATGAAATCAAGGAAGACACCCCCGATTCCTAAAATCAAGAAGAATAGGTGCATTGTGTCTTGATTATCATGCATGGGTGGAGAATGAAGGTTAAGATGACAAGTAGTTGGTACTAGATGATGAAATCAATGAGGACTATTTGCTAGCAAACTAACTGGGGGGTCAACAATATGATGTTTACACTAGGGAACTTAAAAATGGTTTAATACTAATGTCTAGATGGGCAGTTTATTCCAACATACCCCCTTAAGCCTGACTTATGTGAGGAAATATAGGGCCCAAACAACTAGGCCTATGGTCACCCTTTACATTATGCATTCGTATAAACTAAGGAAAAAAGACAAAACCACATGGGGAAAATCCTTCCTAAAAAATGGACATGAAAATGAAACCAAAAATAATCTCCAAACTAAAAGATTATGTCTGGAGGGATCTTCTTCTTGGGAAGAAGATGAATCTGCTCAGCTGGATTAGGAACATGGACAACTACATGATGGAGACTGAAACCATTTAGATCAACAAATGTACATTGGTCCAACATAGCAAATATAGGTGCTCACCAGACTTGAACTTCTTGAGATCAAATCCAAATGAGACTAAATGATCTTGAAACTTGCAATCTTAACCAAGAGCGGCTCCAAGAATAAATGCCAACATGATGGCAATGTCATGAGGATCCTTGAACTTCGAACCAATAGAGGTGAGAGAATATCCAAATGGACCTTGACATGATTGAGACTTTGAACCATGTGAGGTAAAACCAAGAAACTGAGATGATGTAGACTTGAACATTGACCAAATGAGGTAAAATTAGCTCCGTATGTGAGGAGCAAGTGTCCAAGTGAACACTTGATGTCTCCAACTTCAGTAGCACCTTGAGGAAGTGTGCATGTGACCATGTCGGAAACAAGAGGATGGACGCGACCAAGGACAATGAATGCATGAGCTCTATAATCTTATCTAGCTTCCAAAATATCCAGGGAATCACTATCTAGCACATCAGTAAACTCATGGGAAGAAAGGCAGTCATCTTTCTTTTCGTCAATGGCACATTTAGCCTAGTCATCGGTAAGATCTAGAATAACGACCTTACTATATTGTCGCAGTCCCTTTCTCTTCAACAAAGTTTCCATATCTGGTGCCTAGATTGCATAGTTATGGCCATTTAGAATAACATGTTAATCTTTGAAACCATCCTTCCGATGAAATAAAAAACAGATCCAAGTTCAAAGGTAGGTAGTCGTCAACAAATCGTCAACCCAAAGTAAATCAACCGGCTCGGTAAGATTCACAGACAACAGGTTAGGTCAAAACCAACAGCGCTAATATCATGTAAGGAAACCCCTTTGAATAACTAGACATGAAAGAAAATAACATAAGAGATAACTATTCTAAGAAGAGGGGTAGTGTCTAAAGACATTGTTTACAACAATTGAGCACATCCCATTATGATTAGAACATCACAATGCACTATCTCATAATCACCATCATTTCAATATCAATACAACCCATAAGGTCGTACTTTTATAGTCTCTAGATCCAACAAAATCCCTTGAAGTGAGGAGGATCTGGTCCACAAATAAGAGTCATCGATGCTAACCGTTTCTAGGAAATCCACAACATCCTATAGATTAGTTGATTACTTTAGTTGAGTCGACCATTTCCTCGTCAACCATTATGTCGACCAATCAATCAACCACTTAGTTGAGCATGTCTTTCAACTTACTGTCTCCAAAATATCTAACGCTGTTATGAACATGCATAGCCTTTGGTTCCAATATGTATTGGAGACGTCGAGAGTGTAGTGCAATGATCTCTTCCCTGTATATTCTTCAATGATTACAAACCATATGACATTTGGAATAAACTTGACAAATATGTTTATTATTATTAGAATTGGCATGACAATCTTGCAAACTTTGAGAAATAAATTTCCTTTCTTAGATATCTGAAGTACGCTCTCATCATATATGAGAGGGAACAACATATAGGTGGACCTAGGTTCTAAGGAAAATATTATAAAATGCCTCTTTCAAATCATATAAAAAATACCATCTATAAATTAAAAACCTCTAGACTATATTGTCTTAGATTGTATTGTCTCATTATTGAATAAAATTCAAGAAATCAAAACATGGAGTATTTAAAAAACTTAATTGATGTAATTATATTATTTTATACAAAGAGAATCCATAGCTCATCAAGATTACGTAGGTGAGGCCTTGGGTCAAATTTGGTTGACTGCCACCAAAATCCAAGAGTATATCCAACAACTCACAAGCGAGATATACTAGTATCTCATGATTTAGTAAGGGCCAAGACGTCTTGAGGCTCACCCAAAGTAGAACATCTATCAGTGACCATTTGAGTAAATGCCCCTTGACTTTAAATTGTTGTCATAGCCATAACAATTAATGTTTGGTCTTAAAGATGATGAGATGGTGGGCTTAATCCACTTATGTGTGTGTTGGGAGTGAGATGCCCTTATGGTAACCTTTTTTCCTTTTTTTCTTAGGAAAAAATAAACTAAAATAAATACTTTAGATTATAAAATATATATGTACAATATATTCAAAAGACCTCTCCAGTGGAATGTACAATAAAAACACAAAATGAAAATTCATCTGACCATAGACGAGAAAACAAGCGAGGCACTAGAAAAGCTCAAAGAGCTAGCCAAAAAAATTCCACTAAATAAGAATGATCCCCAACAAAAGAAAAAATAGACAGACAAGAAGCTAGATGCACAAATACACACATGAAAATTAAACCTTAATCAATGTGAAAAACTCCTCATTCCTCTCACCGATGGATCCAACCCTTGATGTAATTATAATAAATAAATCACTATCAATGTGAAAAACTCCTCATTCCTCTCACCGATGGATCCAACCCTTCATGTAATTATAATAAATATATCACGATTCTTTTAATTCGCTATCCCACTAGAAGATGTCAATGGAAAAGAGCCGTGATATTGAAGAGTCCGCCAGGAGAAGAAGGGAGATCTATCGTTGGGAGAAGATACCTCATGCGATGAGGGTTTTACTATGTCGGTTGGTGCATTTGAAAAACCTAATCCATACAGAAGTAGGTAGTGCATTTTCCATATGTATGGATGGAAGACATATGGGCAGCTTTGATGCTAAATCTATTGTAGGAGATAAAGCAGGATACAGGATTCAGTCTACTCTGAGAGATCCCTCTCCCATATAGCCTCGGTCTAAAGGAATCAAATTTGAAAGAAGTTGATCCGCTGCAAATCTTCTTTACAGTCGAAAAGTTTATTCTTGATGCAACAAATCTTGGGATCGTAGCCCTAGTCAGACCTTTATCCCATTAATTGACTCAAAACCTAAGAGATCTGTGATTCTATCCCTTAATTGAACCCTGACTCTTCGTACTCAGCGGATATAATTGAACCGAACGAAGAGCCCACGGAGACTGCCCCATTGTATGAACGGGTTCTATGGTTACCTTGATGGCGATGGAGAGCTTTACGAAACCCCAAGAGGGTGAGTACTTTCTAAAGTTTGGCGAAGGAATAACATGGTACCTCTTTTTGCCGCCTAATTCGCACCTCGAGTCACGTGACAAAAATATTCAAGCCACTAGGTGCGACAATGGGGGCAAGCAAGAGTCAAGTGCTATCACTTGATCTTGACTCATCCATCTAAGCTCTCTCCTAGCAAAGCCAAGGGGGGTGGTCTCTAATAAAATAAACTATGGTGTTTAATCTATGAAATAAAACAATTAGTCTAAGAGATGAGATGAAATAAAATATCACAACTAATATGAATTGTAAATTATATAAATAACTAGCACATCAAATAACATTCCACACAACACATAAATTAACTTAAGCATAAAAATAAATAAGATTGCCAAAACAGACCAGTGCTAATGGAGTGCTTGTGTAAGGGTTGCTAGTGAAGTCTCGTGAAGTATTGCAGTTGTCTCAGTTGGTCAATTTTAAGATTATTAAGTGAGTAATTAAGGGAGTGGGTTAATTGTGGGTTTGGACCAACAAGTCAAGTCCCTTTGAATTGAGTGCTAAAGCGGTAATACCAAGTGTCCAACGGGGCGAGCATGAACCTGCTTGGAGTAGCCCCTGACTCTGTAGTAGTTACCCTTTGCAACCTCCCGAGTTCTCGATAAAATCAGTTGTGTGGACTTTCCTATTAAATCTAGTAACTCGTATCCATTTCTGATACATCCAATTGATTAGACAAGCTGCAGCAGCGTAGAGCATACGAGGCCTTGAGTCTTGGATATTTTAAGTTTTTAAACTCTAAGTGTGAGTTTTTAAAATCTCGATGCCGATACTCTCGTTACCAAGAACACAGCCGGATTGGGTTAATTTTACTTTAGGAACTAAAAAAATTAAAAAAATAAACAAAAACTAAAAAAATGAAACAGTGCGAATCCCCCCTGGGGGGATAGGGTGTGGGAACTTGGCTTCCCACTTGCTTCTCTCTTTTACAATGATTTAGAAATGGAAATTACTTGTGCTCCTTTGTATAATAGGAAGCACAAGTATTACAATATAGGGCCTTAGAAAAATGGCCAAAGAGATAACTGTGAAAAGAGGGATCTTCATGTTGCTTGTTTCTTCAAAATTTGGCCAGAGTGCCTCTCTCTTTTATCTGCTTCTGGTGCAAAACAGCAAGCAATATTCAGTTAAATATGTCAAATTCTTTATTTAAACAATAAAAAATTAACATGTAATTCAAGTAACTTTTAAAAGATAAAAATTTAAAGTATTGAAAAGTACTTGTTTGAAGCTAGATTTATGAGTTTTAACATTCAAATCAGATCTAACCTTAATAATAAATGAAATCAGATTTAGTTATTAAAATACTTTTATTTACTAAACCAAATATCAATTATCAAAATAATTGGCAACATAAATAAATATTTTTTGTAGAATGAGAGAAGATATAAACAAGCTTGATGCCGGAATATGGACGATGGAGTTCTTCACAATGGAACAAAGAGGGACTATGTCTTTTTTTAGTTGTTGAAGAGCAGGAACATGTAAGCAAACTCAACCTCTTCTTCAATCTTCATAACTTGCAACTAATACAAAATACTTGCACACAAAAATGGTTAAGAAATTTGGTGCCACCTGCCACAGAAACTCAGAAAACAAGATTATTAAACAAAATAAAAATGTACTTCCAAGATATTTGAAACAAATAAACAATAAGATCTTCAAGCAAAGAAGCTTTTAAACCTTACCCTACCAAGATACAACTCTCCTTCAAAGGCCAAGCTTAACCAAAGAGATGTAAGAAAATTAACACCATCGGCTACTTCAAAAGCTCAAGACAATATTCATCCACACATAGAATCGCTACACGGTTCTTGACCTCCAAAGCCTTTTATTCAAAATGATAGAAAAATATTACAAATTACAGAAGCATAAGTTCCTTGCCAAAATCTCCTTTAAAATGAAGAGAACTTGCTATCTTAAATAGAAAAACTCAACATGAGGGGATGCACTTGCTAAAGGATGAGTTTGTTAGCTTGGCATGAGTTGGATGTCAGTTGGATCTCCATGCTTTGGGGCAAAAAGAAGACAATTACCCAAAATGTCAAAAGCTTGACCTCAAACCAAATCTTTCTTTCTTGGGAAAAGCGCCCCTCTTTTGGAAAAAATCCAATTTGATATTTAACAACCATTTCTTTCATTTTTGATGACTTGCAACTCTTTATGAATAATCCTATTGACCTTAGCCAACTCACGGAATCAATTTTCTTCAAGTTCCCAATTTTTTGTGAGTTGCCGAATTTCTCATTTTTCCAAATTTTTGGTTTTTTTTTGTTTTTTCGAGTAATTATTAATTTTGGAGATAAATTATTACTCCAAAACTTAGGAAAATGGGTTTAGGGGTTAAGCGGGTGCTCTGAGTTAGAAAACGAGCACTCCCATGGCAAAAATAGCCTCATAGCCACACTTTTATGACTTTTTAGAGTTTTACAATTAACTTATTAAAAATAAGCTTGTAAAAACGGAAAAAATAGATATATATTTTGTTAACTTTTCATATGATTAGCTAAGACATCAGTACTTCATTTCATTTTCATAACAAAAGCATATAAACAGGATCACTGAAAGATAGACAAGCACAACCATAAAAAAGGAACACAAAGATTTATCTTGGGAAAACCCTAAAGAGAAAAACCCAACAAAAGCTTCCTCAATATAGATGCCCCAAAAAGATAAAAGATAAAAGATAAAACCAGCGAGGAGATTAAATCCTGATCCTCCTCCTTCTCCAGCTACTTCTCTTCTCCACTAATGTGCTACACAAGTGAGAGTGTGTGTTCCAAATGAGGAGCACTACACCTCTATTTATATTCATCCGTTCACTTAAGTTAACTCATATGTCATGTAGGCTCAAGTAATCACACTGGGGTGCTAATGACCCACCTTTACAATTAGAGGGGACTGCCTCATGACTCTTATTAGTTCTTCCGATTAGGAGCATTGGGGTACAAAGTAATACAAGTGGTTCTCCCGGTAGGACCATTGGGGACCACAAAGAAATACATATAGAATATTCTTCGAAGTTACAATATTTTCAACACTCCCCCTTAACGAGAAGGGTATTCTATAACAACATCAACAACAACAATAATAGGAGAGAGATAGAGGACATCATCAACATCATCAAGGTGATACATCTTTACATCATTGGAAGCTTTTCAACATCATGTAGTCTTCATCTTCAATCTTTAGTCTTCAGCATCATCAGTACTTCGACTGCTTCGATCAGCAACATCTTCAGCACTTTGACCTTTCGATTAGCAACATCATCTTCAACACTTTGACCTTTCGATCAACAACATCTTCTTTAGCACTTTGGCCTTTCGATCAGCAACAACATCATCATCATACTCTGATCCATCATCATCATACTCTGATCTTTGGATCAGAAACATCATTATGAAAACATCATCAAAACATCAACATCATCATCATCAAAATATCAGCATCAAAATATCATCATCATCACACTCTGATCTTTCAATCAGAATCATCATTATCATCAGCCTTTGATCTTTTGATCAGAAACATCATCAACTGAACATCATCATACTCTAACATCAACTCATCATCATATTCTGATCTTTCGATCAGTACGTCATCATCATCATACTTTGATAATACGGCATCATCATCATCAGGATCTCATCATCATCACACTCTGATCTTTCGATCAGAAACATCATCATCATCATCGCATTCTGATCTTCCGATCAGAATACATCATCATCATTAGCAACATCATAATCATAAGCAACTTCTGATCTTCCGATCAGAAAACATCATCATCATCATATTCTGATCTTTCGATCAGAGAAACATCATCATCATCATATTCTAATCTTTCAATCAGAGAATATCATCATCGTCAGCAAAAACATCATCATCATATTCTAATCTTTCAATCAGAGAACATCATCATCATCAGCAACTTTTGATCTTTCGATCAGAGAAACATCATCATCATCATATTCTGATCTTTCGATCAGAGAACATCATCATCATCATATTCTGATCTTTCAATCATAGAACATCATCATCAAGACATCCACATCATCAAAATATCAACATGATCATTCCTTTAGGGAATTACGGGATTTAGGTCTTTACGGAGTTACCAATGATCCTTCCTTTCGGAATTACTGGATTTAGGTCTTTACGGAGTTACTAACGATCCTTCCTTTCGGAATTACGGGATTTAGGTCTTTACGGAGTTACTAACGATCATTCCTTTTGGAATTACGGGATCAACACATCTGTGGAACTCAGACAATCCTTCCTATTGGAATTACGGGATCAACACATCTGTGGAACTCAGACAATCCTTCCTATTGGAATTACGGGATCAATTCAATGATCCTTCCTTTCAGAATTACGGGATTTACGTCTTTACGAAGTTACTAACGATCCTTCCTTTCGGAATTACGGGATCAACATAGATGTGGAACTCAGACAATCCTTCCTATTGGAATTACGGGATCAACACATCTGTGGAACTCAGACAATCCTTTCTATTGGAATTACGGGATCAATTCAATGATCCATTAGAGGAAATTTCAACTCAAAATGGGCCTCCTAAAATGAACTAATAAAATAATAAAATAATATTTATTAATTTTGGAGGAAGAAAAGAAAAAAACTACTTTTTTGTTTGTATTTTTTACATATCTCCCCGTGTTTTTACTCAAATTTCGATCGGGAGAGCTCGTTGGATGCGGAATTAAATTCCGCATCCAACGAGTAACCACTCGGCATACTTTTGACGGACCCCGCTACCCCAAAAACAAGAAATACCTGAAAAAATGGAATGATGATGAGTACCCACTCGGCATACTTTTGACGGACCCCGCTACCCCAAAAACAAGAAATACCTGAAAAAACGGAATGATGATGTCATCATTCCGTTTTTTCAGGTATTTC
>LPNX010967528.1:17342-30922 GCA_001517045.1 Pseudotsuga menziesii | reverse complement strand
GCATAATTTTTTGGTACGCCATCAAAATGATTAAGAGGACAACTATAAGTTGAGGACCATATGCCCTCATATTTTTTTTTAAATTCTGCATTTCTCCATTGAGCTGGTTAGTGTTGATGGACTCACTTCTATGGGATACAAATATTCGTCTTTCTGCTGCTTGTCCTCTTCTTCTGTCTAAACTCCTACCTCTTTGGAAGTTTTTCTTCCTCACTAGCTTCTCTTCTACTCCCAAGGCACACTGATATGCCTCCTCCATTGTCCTAGGAGATATCATACTAATCTCTTCTTGGATCTCCATCCTTAGACCATTGACATACATAGCATATTTATATATTGATTCTTACACATAAACAGCTCTTAAGTTCACTTTGTAGAACTCCTCCGTATACTCTCTGATAGTCAGCAATATCTATCTCAGATTCTGCATATGTCTGTATAGGGTTAGCTGATAATCTTTGGGAAAAAACTTAACCCTCATTTTAGCCACCATTCTATCCTAGCTTTTGATCAATGGCTTACTCTTCCTTCTTCTTTCTGCTTGCACACTGTCCCACCATAAGGATGCATGCCCTTTCATCTTTGTCACTACGAATCTAACCTTCTTGTATTCTTCAATATCCTCATACTCAAAGTACTTATCTAGCTCATTGATCCAGTCAATGAGGTGCTCTGCAACGAGACTTCCCTCATAGGTAGACAACTCAAGCTTTAGCCTTGAAGTTACTTCTAGAATCGACCTAAAATACCTCAGCTTAGGTGTTTCTAGCATGGTTTCCACTTCTTCTCATTTTTCTTCAGATTTTGGCTCACTCACGTCTCCAACTTCTAGATCTCTATGTCTGTAAGTCTCCATGGCCTCCAAACGTTCTCATAGCTCTCTCATTTATTCCATAATCTCCATGTGCATTGATGGTCGACCTCTTTCACGACCTCTTCTGCCTATGTGTGTAGCCATGTTATTTACGAGGTCAACCTTTCTCTGATACCAAAATTGGTGGTCGGTTCCCTCTTGAGCAGTCTCTAGATAGTATCCCATCCGACTTAGCAGGCCCCAAAGTTGGCAACACCACTAAATTCTACTGATTCGGCCAACATGATCCTCCAAACATGACAAGGGCGGACTCCAACCTGACAATAAGTTCGATTGGATACAAATTTCACACACCAGTTGGTGTTATAGCGGATTTCACCACTCCAGGTGAATCACACTTTGTATGGCCTTCCCATGTCCCGCTGCAGACTCCTTAGACCCTATGGACCACTTTTTGTCCTTTGATGTTTCCTTTATTATCCCTAAAAACATATGAAAAATGATATACGCGACTTTTAAACCTATAAGCGCGTATATACGCGGGTTTGTCCTCTAAAACCGCGTACATCGGGATGTGTGCATAATCCAAATCCTTTTGGAGTTTTCCTTGACATGGATCTGACTCATTTGACTCCTGGCCTTCCCTATGCCTTGAGATTGCTCGGATTTGACCTTTCATTACCCCTTTGAAAAGCTATATAAGGAACCCCTTGGTACATTGAAGGCATAAGAGAGAATTGAAAGCAAAGAAACTATAGTCCATTGTTGTCGGAACTTATGCTTGAGTCTGCATCCCTCTATCCCTTGGAGCACTTTTGTGTTCTTCCCAAGATTACCTTTCGCTTGTGAACTTGCTATCAAGAGATGGAGGATTGAAGTGGTGGAGGCCCAAGTGGGGGATTCAGTTTCTCCGGTTCGCAGATGTGCCGTCAGAGGTCATATCTTGTAATCTCTGATTTATATTAATAGAAATATCTTTTCCTGTCCAATAATGTGTGTTTGAATGAATACTTTATCCATGGGATTATGTCAAATGCTTGTACATTATTGATTATATATGCTAGAATAGATCTAACACCATGATATATAGAATGCTTGTATTGTTTACTTGTTGTTGAGGAAGTAATCTATCAATTCAAGCTGAAGATTGGAAAGCTCAACGGGGATCTACTTCAATCGTTCGGAATAAGGTATGAGGTCTGATCCTTTAGTGTTAGACATTTAATTTCTATTGCATATGGGAAAGGATTGATTTCTGGAGTCAAGCTGTCTGTTGTGGTACCCCAAGCCATAGGAATTTCTCTCCATAACAGAATTGACGACTCCGCTGGGGAGTTCCTAGTAGTTGTCCTTTGGGGGTTGTTTTCTCGACATTCAATGTATTTGAATTGCTCTTCTCTCTTGTTTCTGTGTCGGGTATGGGGGCATGTATGCCTAGTAGAGTATGATTGGTGTGAAGTTTGTCTCAACTTGTCTGTTTGCCTTGATTTTATGTACCTTTCTTCCTATACGCTAGTTTTTGACTTACAGTCGCGTATACATGCGGTTTCCTCTGCGATTTCTGCGTATACACACGGGTTTATTGCGAACAGTCGCGTATGCCCTTGATTTTTCCTTTTTGTGGAAGATAATTGGTTGTTGGGTGAATTCTGATATTTGCTGAGTCTCCTTTGGCACTACTTGAGTCTGTTTAGACCTCTGTTTCTGACTAGAAACATTTAATTAGGTTAATTTTTCTTTTTTAAGAAGGTTCTTGTCATGGCATTTTCGTTTTTTTGTTTGAGATTAGTGCATTAGAGTTCTTTTACCATAGTGCTTTGCTTGAGTGTTGTTTGGGTGTGCTTGCAGAGTCTAGGGGTCATAGAATCATTCTTTTGGTTTTTGCATCTCTTTTATTTTCAAAAAATCCAAAAACATTTGCTTATCATCATGCATTGCATTTTGCACTTTGCATTGTACTTGCACTAGATTTGATTTGGAGTACTAGTTAGGACTTCATATAGGAAAATTTGCATTCATCATTTGAAGAAAATTGTGCATTTCACGTAGTAGCATACCCTGTTTTCATGGAAACAATGCATTTGCATTGATTGTTAGGTGTGCATTTTACTTCATGTTGCATCATAACACCATTAGTTGCACGATCATATCTCGTTTTTGAGTAATAAAGCCAACTAAAATCAACGCTAAATTAAAATGAATTACACTCTTTTCTTTTCTAGGGTGCACCAACAAGCTTAGGTTTTAGGATCTTGGAATAGCTCATTGTAAGTCAATTCTCCAAGATCACTAAACAACAACATGTATGTGTCTGTCCAGGTGAGTGTGTGAAATCCTTGATATAACCCGTGTTTCTCAGGATCCTCCTCTCAAAAGGGAGTTAAGCACGAGGCAGTGTGAGCGGTTATTGATTGGGATGACCCCTAGTCATAACTGAGTAGCACCGGAGATATTTCCAGGATTGTATTCATATCTGGGGGCTCTTTCGCGAGTTTTAGGCTTTGCTACCCTACTCATACGGTCAATCCCTCCTGCGACTGTCCGCCTGAGCATTGATTATATTGAGGTGACCTTAGTGGCCTTACCTAGGATATCGAGGGGGTACTTTGGAGGGGTTATTCTACGAGTGTCCTGGCCAGGTTGGTGTCGGATAGCATAGCAGCTTTACGCGTTAAAGCTGAGGGACACAATAATTGGTTACGTACCTCCGCTTGTTGTGTATGGGAGTCTCAAGCCTCTCCTAGTCGAGACATACCTGCTTAATTCGGGAGCTCACTTATCCAGCCCTTGTTTGCTTGCATTTGGCTTTAGATTTTATTAGTGATTGCTCTGTGCACGATAGTTGGCTTAGGGTTTACGTAAATAGAGAGTCTTTGCTATTTTTTGAGTCATTGTGTATTCAAGTGCGGTTCCTCGCCGTTCTCGTCATTTAGCAGGACTTCTGCCTTATACTTATCCTCCTCCTTTGGGAGAGAGACCTAGATAGTCCAGGAGGACTATGTCACACATTGATTCACACACCATGGGAGACCGTTTAGAAGATATTCCTGAACCACTTCCTCCCATTCGTGTAGATGATGGGGAATTTACTCCTACTTATGATCCTTCACCCGACTTAGCTGAGTTAGGTCCTGTTATTTTTGAGATAGGAACCATGCACGATAGACCTACTCACTCTAGGGCTGATTCCCCATTGACATGTTACCGGTATGGAATTCCAGAGGACGCCGAGACTCATTTTGAACCTGCCAGCACTAGCTACGGTAGTTATTCTATGTCTGGTTTCCCTACACATGATTTGGCATTTCATGTCGAATTCGACTTCGAGCCTAACACTATGCATGGGGGAACTCTCATTCCTTACCATGCGGAGAGGTTTGGGAGCACTAGCCACATTGCACCTTCCGTCCTAGTGGTGGAAGTTACATCATACATCCCTCCTAGGTCTAGAGTTAGCGATACGATTAGGATACCAAACCCGAGACAAGTGACGATAGGTGGTAGTACATACTTGATTACTCAGAACCCTTCGTCCTATATCCCTAGTTCTTCAAATGTCCACCCTCGACCTTATTCACGTGGTCCTTTGAGTCGGCACATGGCTACGAGTCAGGTCCGTACTGCGGTTACTAGACCAATTGTGTCTCAATTTCACATACCGCCCGCTGCTTCGGGAGGTTATGTTCATACTTCTAGAGGTCATCTTGCTACTTCCGGGGCATATATCCCTACTTCCGGTATGTATATCCATACTTCCAGAGAGTATCTTCCTACCTACGGAGTGTCTCATGGGGCATCGCATGCGATGACCTATGGACCCTATTATGGGACGCAGTATGGACAGGGTTCTTCACCTTATGGAGGCGGGTATCAGCAACCTGCTTACTCTCCTAATTACGGCTTTGTAGCTACTACTAGTCAAGGTCCACCATACTATGGTGCTTCCACGCCACCCTATACGAGTCATACAGGAGGAGGACACTATGGCCAAGGCCATGGTGGTAGTCAACCCTATATGAATCAGGGAGCGGTCCATTGACCTCATCATCCTAGGCTCCCTTTCCTTGCGACGCTTAATCTTCCTGACTTATCGAGACTGACGAACGATCCTGTGGCTCATGACCCGGCTTGGCCGGCTGTCCCTACCAAGCTTCCTTCTGACATACCTAAGTTTGAGGGCAAATCGAAAGAGGATCCGAGCGAACACGTTACTATGTGTCACCTATGGTGCTCTTCGAATTCCTTACATCAGAACTCAATCCGTTTGAGACTATTTCAACGCAACCTCACAGGGCCTGCTGTGAAATGGTATATAGAGTTACCTAGGGGTGCTTTCACTTTGTTCGATGACCTTGCGATGAATTTTCTTAATCACTTCTAGCTACCAGTACGTTATGACGTTGGTACTGAGCTCTTGTTGAAATTTCGGCAAGATAAAGCCACACATATTTCTGATCATATTCAAGAGTGGCGTAGATGGAAGAGATTAATTAAAGCCTTTATACCGTCGGAGTTCCTCCTCGAGTGGTTCCTCAAGTCATTATTTCCATATATAGCAAAGGATGTTTCCACCTCCAGAGTGCAGAATGAGGAACAAGCGATTTTTAGGGCGCAGGAATTGGACTTGATCTATGCTCAGTCTGGTTTGTTATATGAGATTATTCCCAATGCTCCTCCTTCCAGTTTCGATCCCAAAGTCAAACCTGGACCACATGCCGATGGCATTGTGGGTTGTGCAAGTGCGAAACCTGCAGATTCGGTTGTAAAACAAGTTGGTCAGTTATCAATCAACCAATCTACTTCGGGACAAGCTACGGCTTCATCTCAACCCTCCCAAACGGTGAATGTACTTGCTGTGCAATTGTCGGACCAGAAGGGTAACCAGCAGCCCGGACGAAATAGAAAAAAGGGTAAAAATAATTGTAAGGGTGGGAATAAGAACGAGAATGTTCACAATAATGACAAGAATGGTAGAAATGCTGGGGGGGACAAGCAAAAGAAACGTAAGGTTAAGTTCCCTTGCAAGTTATGTAAGGACGATCACCTCACTTATGCCCTCGGATTGAAGAAGCTTCGATATTCTTAGCACAAGGCCCAGCTGTGCTAACTAACCCTTTACCGCACAATCAAAATATGAACTCAAAGTCCCATGACCAGTCTAGTGATGATGATCCACTGGAGGGTAGTGGTCGTGGGTGCATTAACATGGTCCGTGCTGCGAAAAATGTGACTCGTGTGAAAGATTATAGTTCGTCACAACCCAGCCTGGGCAAAGAGCCTGATCCACCAGGATCCCCTTTGCTCATTGAGAAACCTACGGATAAACCTAAGGCTGCACCTCGCATTCCTAAGGGAGTCCTTAAGTGTTCAGGGCATAATCCAAATGCCTGAGCCAACCAAAACTATTCAGTTGTCGAGGATTTGGGCCATACTCCTTGTGTGATGTCTGCATTGGAAGTGCTTCAGAGTTGTCCTTCGCAAAGGAAGGCGTTGCTTTCTGCCCTTGGTGTGAACGGTGATGATTCTTCCTCTGTGATCAAATTTCAATTCACAGGACTTCAGCCTCGCTTTCCCTACTATGTGTCTCTTTTGGTTCTCGTAGAATGTCTTAATATGACCGTCAAATGCACTATGATTAACGAGGGCGCTGCTGCTTCTGTGATGTCTTTGTCCTGTTGGAAGGGTCTGGGTTCTTTTGAGCTGTCTAAATCAGCGACTATGTTAACTGCGTTCGATGGGAGATCTTTTAGGCCACACGGTATCCTTCCTTCCCTTAAAGTCCGTTTGGGAGGGAAGACCGTTGCGATAGAGGTCGAGGTGGTTGATGCACCCCTTGACTACAATATCTTGCTGGGTAGGAATTGGATGTACAGTATGAAAGCCATTGCTTCTTCCTTGTTCCGCGTTGTATGCTTTCCACATAACGGGAAGATTGTAACGATTGATCAAATGGCATTCAAGAATCCATCTGTTACTGCATCTTCGGGAGCTTTGATCCCGATCGTTGAGCACTCTCAACCGGCAACTAGGAGTGTGGGTGTAGGCATGTACCCATCCCTCATGGGAAGCTTTAGTTGTCCTGCACCGATCCTCATCATAGGATCTAGTTCCGATGAGGCTTCGACATCTACGAGATCGGTGTCTTTTCACACGAGTCATATGGAAGATCTATGGATTCTTCCTGCACCGAGTACTTCGAGTGAGCCTGTCAAGATGAGCGTGCCGTTTCCTGCAGCTATGGTTGCTTATCAAGCTAATCTGGAGTCTTCTGCAGAGTGTAGTCCTTCCTCTTCATGGACAGAGGAGGAGGACCCTTATGCGCTTCCAGCATGGGTAGTACAGTCTTCTCATGCCCACGACTACCTTGATACGGTTTTCCCTTCGGATGAAGCAATTATTGAGGCTATGTCGGAAGTTGAGCGACCATGGGAGGAACTTCATCATAGATCGTACTTTCTTCCAGAGCTTGACCGTTTAGAGCATGAGGAGTTTAGGGCGATTCTTAGTTAGAGAGTTGGTAGTCCTGTGGTTCCATTAAGCTCTCCTGGTCCGATGTCTGATGGAAACATGGTGAACATATCTTCAACGATTCCTATCAACATCTCTCGCAATCCTGGCACGATAGAGAATGTCTATATTGGGGCGGAATGTTCCCATGCTGAGATTCTGGAATACATTGTGCTATTTAAGGAATTTCGTGATATTTTTGCTTGGTCTTACGATGAGATGCCAGGTATTGACCCTCGAATTGTCGAACACGAGATTAAGACTTACCCCAACGCTAAGCCTATTCAACAGCGTTTACGCACAGTGAATCCAAGGAAAGCACCTGCCATTAAGGCAGAGATACAGAAGCTGTTGAAAGCCGGTTTCATCTATCCCCTTCCCTTGACGGAGTGGGTTTCAAACCCCGTTCCAGCGGATAAGAAGCAGGGAGCGATCCACATATGTACTGATTTCTGCGATTTGAATCGTGCCTGTCCTAAGGACAACTTCCCCACACCATTTATTCATCAGATTTTGGATGAGTGTGCGGGTAGCAAGGTGTTCTCCTTCATGGACAGCTTTTCCGTGTATAATCAGTGTCAAAACCCCAAAAATTTTGAAAAATTTAAAACTTTTAAAATAACATATAATCACATTAAATGCAGTCATTAACTGTTTGATTAGTTTATGCTACTAGAAGTGTAACTGAATGATTATTTATTTACTCTGTACTTGAAGGATCAGTTTCTTTTTCAGTTACTGATTTTTTTTCTGTTTGCGACACAAGGTGGTTTGTCGTGAAGGGCTGGGCATACTTAGCTTTCGAGCTAACGCAGCAGTTTCCTTCTATTACAGGTATACAGGTAAGAAGTATGGTTCGATGCTAACAAGTCTCAGAAGTTTACAGTACAGAATGCTACATACAATTTGACTAGTAAAAGTTTATACATGCTAGACAGAAATGCCATGCTTCTCGAGGTATTATTTTTACTAAAATTTCCTTGAAACTTAATACTAAAAGGAAATGCATTTTGCACAAAAAGATAGTAGAGGACTATTCCATACAGTAACATAAAATTTAGTAAATCTACAAGTACGAAACCCTTAAATGTCCATTCTGAAGATAAGTATAAGAACGTATTTATTATTTCTTTACTTAACAGCTTAGCATGGTAGAAAGATCACAGCTTCACAGGTTTACTTCTTTTAGGTAAAGTTATAATAATAATATTCCATGCTTAGATTGCATCCTATTCAGTTTTTTTCAACTAATGGGGAAATATTATTAAAGTCGATCCATAATTTTTTTCTTACTTAAGCATCTATGAACTATGATTCGAAACAAGTATTCCTTTTATAGTTTAAAAGTTTACATTCTTTTAGAATGCTAAACTCATTCCAAGAGTATCATTTGGTTGAAAACCAAATACTCTTAGAATCAGTCCTAGACTCATCTCATTTGATCACTTTATAAAGTCCCAAGACCAATTAACAAATAAGAAGGTAAAAGAGTATCCAAGTTACCTATAATACTTTACTTATAATGCCTTTTATAAAATCTTGAGTTGGGAGAGTGACAAAATCAAATTGTCACCAAATGGATGTTAGGACTATGACTAGGAAGAGTTATCACTCTATTTATAGGTATTTAAATGATGAACTAGAGCAAACTAGATTAATTTTATGAACACCATAATTAAAATATCATTAATTATATACTTCTTAATGAGTAGTTATATTTCTTACCTTCCTTTGAATTATCAGATAGTTGGCATAGTAGTTGTGGTTACAACAACCTAACTATAACCATAATCTATTACTTTACAACTCTTAAACACATAAACAAACCTCTATGCTTATGTGCATGATGCTATAAAATAAACCACATGAACAAGCAAGATTTATAAACATTGGACTAAAGTACGTGGTTGACCATATGATGCAGGTTATGCTATGGTATAATACTTCTTATGGAACATTCTAGCGATGAATTGGTTGAGAATCAATCAACGGTCGTGGACTTTAGCATGATAACCCATGCAGCAAATTATTTAAAGTGTTACATGGTCGCTTATTGGCCATGCATTGGTGCCATATAACGGTTGATCTAACCCTAATTTTCCATTCTTCCTTTGTTCACGGGCCTTTGGCCGCTCTGCAAACCCTTCGGGACCATGCTGCTATTGTATTGACTGCCATTGCACCTCCTGCTGCTCCAGCTCCTTGTGAGCTCTGCTACTGCATTGTGAGGGTGATTAGATTGTATATATACTTGCTACTTGCCTTTGTAGAATCGCCATTGTTTGATTTAGCTCAGTTTGGGTAACTGTCCTACCTCTCTCTGTCCCGCGTGAATGATTATCCTTTCAGTATAGCATGGATGGTGCTATCAACTGTTGAGTGATAAATGATAGAAAGAGTGTTGCGACTGTAGGGTTTATATTCTTCATCGATTCACTGGGGTCTCCTTTTTGCTGTAGAGGTTGAGCGAATTTAACCCAATCTTGTTGCCATCGATTGGCAAACTACTTGCTCGAACTGGCCGTGGCAACGCTGTGAAGGTTATCAACAGGTAGGGTAACCACTACCTCGTTTCCATTAATGTACAACAATTTATACATGTTATTATATATCCTTGTACTTTAAAACAAATGCTAACACTCGGCTGTGTAAATGATCTTCTTGCAGGTGAACCTGCTACGCTTCTTTGCTTACACTGGAATAAGGGTTATGGTTCCATGACCACGGTAAGCCTTGGTCTTTCCACGGCTTATCATCTTTGTCTGAAACCTTAAGAGATTGCGCTGGTTTGGTCGATGCAGCCCTGGTTGACCTCCATGGATTTTGGGTTGTTTTTTTTTTAAGTTTTTAACAATGTGGGTAAAACCCTAGCTCTTAAACTGAGCTCTCCGGCTACGGCCGTGAGTGTAAGACCCTGTTTGTAGTTATTGTTTGGTTTAAAAACTTAACAGGGTTTAAGCCTTGCGTTTACTGTGTTCAAAAGCTTTACAGGCTGTAAGCCTTCATGTATATTTTTGTTACTGCTATGGGTTATTAAATGAAACAGAGTTACAGTTGTTCTTATGATTATTTGACAAAGGGTAGGGTTTTTACCCTCAGTTCTATGAAATTTTGAAAACTGTTTCTCTCTCTTGCATTTTTCCTTAATGCAGTATTGGAAAGATTTAAATAAAAGAATGCTTACTATGTTTTATTTAATAACCCGACCGTAAGAAGAATATTACTAGTTCTTCTTTTTATTAAATAACTTTTGTGTACTTAAAGTGTTACTAGGTTTAACCCTAGTTGGCGGCGAAAGATAATAATATTGTTTTGCTTTTATTAAATAAAATTTAAGTTGAGAAGATATCTGTCTCATTAGGTTATTGATGAGGTTTAAATACTTAAGCTCGATTGTCGAGCGTCCTGTACTCATATCTTTTCTTTTGTACAGATATACCTTTGATTGTATATTAAAAAATTATGTGTTAAAGTCACTTTATAATTCAGTTTGTTATTAATAAAGAAATTATAATTGATAAAAAGTTTAAACCTTGATAATAATATAGGGTTTATATATTTTATTATTTATTTATCTTGATACTGTTGGTAAATTCCCTTTTCTTTTTTTTTTACTTATAACTTAGATATAAAGTAATTCAAGTTTTACTCACAGAGTATTAAAATAGTTTCTATGTTTGATAATAAAAGGTTCTTATAAAACACAAATAATTTACTATAAACTGTCTGTATTAATGCATGATACCTATTAAAATCAAAGTAATATTCTTGCCTTTATTTCTATACTAAATACTCCTTATAAATGAGGACAAGTATTTACTACGATACAATTATATCTTAAAAGAATTAGGGTTATGAACTATTAATTACTTACAGTTTGGAAATAAGTTGATTCTGAAGAATATTATTATTGTTACAAAATTCCTATTTTAAAATGAATAGCAAGATGTAAAAGAGTACTTTAATATTACTGTAATATTTATATTATCATTCTAAAATTTCTGTTGTTTTTATATTAATTCCTTAGTTTATTTTATAATATTTGGAGATAGTATTTAAGTTTTATTCTTCTGTAGTTTATTATACTACCTACTTTCTATTGTATTTAGTTTATTCCTTTAGTTAAATGTTTACTTACGAATGTGTTGTAAGTATAAATAAAGACTATTATTCCTGTAACTTGTTCTTACTTTATGTTAACTTTTGAAGTAACAGAATCCGAACACTAGGAAGAAACTTACAGTAATAGTATAAATTTTCATCTAACTTCTATTTTTCCTTTGCAATAGAATTTACTGAAACAAATGAAATACAATAATAGAAAGTTGGTTTTAAATCTATGAGAAATTAACATATGCATTTGTAAGACATTAATAATTACTGGTAGTAAAATAGGAAAACTCGGTTCAGAAGGATATTACTTCATAATACCGAGGTACTGTGCTGGAGTACAGTCTGGTGATACCAGATGTGGAAAAACACAGTAATTATTAACAGATTTAACTACTGATATTCTGAGATACTAACTTTACTGAACTAACTAACTAATCAAACATATAGATAAACATAACATGTATCCATTCATATTTAGTAACATAAAGAAATAAATAACAGAACATGTTTAAGCTGTGGACAACAACAGCAATGGGAGGCCGTTCCTCCCTACCAACTCCTGGAGAGCGCTCAGACAACGACTTCTCAGGACCCTCGAGCTTGCTCTGGTCTCCCTGGCTGGAACTAGGTGTAGCAAAATCAGATACCAGTCTTCAAACTCAGTATTAACTCAGAACTATCATTCAGTTCTCTCAGCCCAAATAGCTGTAATAAAAATCAAGTTACTGCAGCAATCCACTCAAAACACTTCCTTACTGTTTTTCCCTCTTTCCTTAATGAAATTCCTGAATAACATTCACTTGAATGAATTCTCTTTGGAATAAAATATGAGCAGCCTTAGCTCTCTTCATTGAGTTCTTTTAAAAGATTGCATAGGTCTTTGTTGGGTTAACTGTCATTTAATGAGCCACCTGCTCTGATTCCACTTTCTTGGGGAATCATGACCCCAAATATTGATCCGGATTTATGCGTGAACGAAATGAAAGAACATACACATCATAATAATCAGAGACATTTTTCAAAGATAACAGAGATACAGTAAAAACATATTCTATTAAATGGCGGAAATAGAACAGACTGTAATACAATTGCTAGAATGGTGGTAGCTATCTCTGAGAAGAGATGTGGCTGCTACGCTCATTCGTGCCAAGCTGAATACAAAATGAGGCCAAAGGGGCCTATTTATAATAAGAATGAGGTGAGAACCCCAAAAGTCCCAAAACGTAACCCTAGAAGATGAACCGTCATAAAGTTTGCAGCCCCACGGTGGTAAGTTGAACAGTCAACTTCCCGGGGTCATAACTTTTGCATACGATCTCCGATTTGGGCGCTCGATAGCTCGTTGGAAAGGTCTATCTAAGCTTTACAACTTTTGGTCGACCAAATGCATGCCGATGGCATCCATTTGTCTCCGAATCTCCACAAAATGTCGTTTAAGGCCTCAAAACGGCCCTGGAAGTTTAGGACTCGAAAAACTGCCGAAAAATAACTAGGAAACTGCCACAATGGACAATTGTTTTGAGCCAGTGGAATAGGTGGGTGGCCACCGATCTCCATCTGGATCAATCCTCCCTCCTTAGGAAGCAATGGTATCCATTGCGTCGAATCCCGTATCATCTCTCGAACTATGTGTTGAGTTGATCTCCTGGTGCGACATTTGTTGAAGTGAAGAGGCTGCTTTTCTTTGGCATCTCGAGAGGGCTGTAATTGTTGTCTGGATGATTTGTTTCTGGATGAGCACCTTGAATGCGTGGCCTTGCATCGTAGAGGTACTCGGATAGATGAGGAAACAATGGCTCTGTCTTCTTCTTGTGTCTGATGAGCAGAGACACCCTGTGCAGAGGGTGTGGAGGTCTCTGTGATCTTATGTTCTCCTTCAAACACAATTGTGAAGAGGAATACTTTTCTGATGTGGGAGTTTATCTTCCTACCCTGCGAGACTGTAGCAGGTGAAACTGTCTCTGGGATCCGGTAGAGTTGTCCTCCCAAAGTGACAATGACACTGCGAGGCCGTGACTCATATACAGCATGACGCTTCCACATATATGGTTGTCCTAAAAGAACATCACAGACTTCAAGTGGGGCTACATCACACAGTACCTCGTCTTGGAAAGGCTTGATGCCATATGGTAGGAGGCATTACTGA
>LPNX010967528.1:0-17080 GCA_001517045.1 Pseudotsuga menziesii | reverse complement strand
GGCCAGGGTTTCCCTTGCCTTGCTTCTGCGGTGGATTCGCAGGTCCAGAGTCTCGCTTGTTCTTTTGTCGAAATTTCTCCTCGATTTTGACAGCATACCAATAGGCGGATCCAAGTGAAGATATGTCGAGGAAGTCCATCTCAGTTCGGATGTACCGATGTAGACCACTGCGATATTTCAGGATTAGGTGCCGCTCGGAGTCTTTGATACTCAGCTTTGTCCGCAGAGTATGAAATTTGTTGGTGTACTCCGACACCGTCTGGTCCCATTCTTGACGCAGAATGGTCCATTTTGTATACTGGTCATCATAGTTTCCCACAGGGTAATACTGTTCCTTGACGGCATCTATGAAAGAGGCCCAAGTGGGAATTGTTTCAAACATTTCAGACTCATCTGATAAGTTTTGCTCACAATAAGTACTCCACCAATGTTGGAGATGGGGGACTGCCTTAAGGAGCGCAAAGGTGATCTTTTCTCTGTCGGAAAAATTGTGAACAGAGAAATATCCTTCTAGAACATTCAACCAATTATCCAGGGCATCTGCATCGATATTGCCTTCAAATAAAGGAATATCAAAGTTAACTTGTACCTTGAAGGGAGTTGCATCCCCAAACCGGTTGCTCGTTGAAGATGCACTGGCCATGGTCGGCATTCGCCGAAGGATTTGGGCGAAACTATCCATCATCTCGTTCCTCTGTCGCTCGAGGGCTTCCTCGAGCAGCGACTTGATAGGATCTCCTGCTCCGTCGTCTCTCTTTTCTTCCGCCATGGGAGGTCGTTTGGGACGGCGAGAATGATTAAGTGAAACTAGTTCGAGACCAAATTCTCTGTACTCGGACCTCGTCGGGGACATGCGCCGAGAAACAAACAAAGAGCAGATTGCTCTGATACCACTGATCCAGATTTATGCGTGAATGAAATGAAAGAGCATACACATCATAATAATCAGAGACATTTTGCAAAGATAACAGAGATACAGTAAAAACATATTCTATTAAATGGCGGAAATAGAACAGACTGTAATACAATTGCTAGAATGGTGGTAGCTATCTCTGAGAAGAGATGTGGCTGCTACGCTCATTCGTGCCAAGCTGAATACAAAATGAGGCCAAAGGGGCCTATTTATAATAAGAATGAGGTGAGAACCCCAAAAGTCCCAAAACTTAACCCTAGAAGATGAACCGTCATAAAGTTTGCGGCCCCACGGTGGTAAGTTGAACAGTCAACTTCCCGGGGTCATAACTTTTGCATACAATCTCCGATTTGGGTGCTCGATAGCTCGTTGGAAAGGTCTATCTAAGATTTACAACTTTTGGTTGACCAAATGCATGCCGATGGCAACCATTTGGCCCCGAATCTCCAAAAAATGTCGTTTAAGGCCTCAAAACGGCCCCAGAAGTTTAGGACTCGAAAAACTGCCGAAAAATAACTAGGAAACTGCCACAATGGACAATTGTTTTGAGCCAGTGGAATAGGTGGGTGGGCACCGATCTCCATCTGGATAAAATATAGGGAAGTTGCCACCTACAACTTAGGAAGTGTTTGAGGATGCTACCACTTGTCCTTTTGCCTTTCCACCTAGTTCCATCCACCAGTTTCACCAGTAACCTCTTTTAACAACTCTCCCATGCTGTTGTCTCCATAATTTATTTATTAATAATAAAATATTCTAAATTACACTCCATTACTGTTGACTCTGCTGAGTCATCAATCCCTACCAAGGATTAAGTTTAACATAATGTCTCAGAAATATAATAAAACAAATTACATAATTTTACAAAATTGGGGTATGTGACATACACACCCCCTTAAAATGTAACATCGTCCTCGATGTTACTTATTCTTCTTCCTCAGGAACCTCCTGGAATAGATTCGGGTATGCTTCTCGCATCTTACTTTCCAGTTCCCAAGTAGCTTCTTCAGGACTATGGTGCTTCCATTGCACCTTCAGCTGTCCAATTGTGCGGTTCTGCAGAGTAATTTCCCTCCTCCCGAGGATACAGTCCGGTTCCACCCGAGCTTCCCCTTCTGGTTCTACCTGTACAATGTTCCAATCAATTACATGAGTAGCATCATGAACATACTTTTTCAGAACAGAAATATGAAAAACATTGTGCACTTTTAAATTAGGTGGTAATGCTAACTGATATGCAACTTGACCAACTCTACATAAAATTTCAAACGGACCACAGTAACGTGGCGCTAATTTTGCACAACTCCCTAGTCTTAGGGAGCTTTTCTTTGGTCTTACCTTTATGAACACGTGTTCACCTACCTGTAACTCTTTAGGAGTTCTTTTTAAATATGCTTGACTCTTTTGCTGATCCTGGGCAACCTTCAAGTTCTCCTGCACTTGTTTTACAATCTGTTCCATTTCTTTTAATAATTCGGGTCCCAACACTAATCTATCTACTGGATTATTCCAGGAGATAGGAGTGTTACATTTACGCCCATACAGAATTTCAAAAGGGCTGAACTTAGCTGATGATTGATAGTTGTTATTGTATGCAAATTCTGCTAAATGCAAGTAATCCTCCCACTTACCTGGTTGATCCTTGACGTACATTCTTAACAGATCTTCCAATACCTGGTTAACTCTTTCAGTCTGTCCGTCCGTCTGAAGATGGAAAGAGGTGCTGAAATTCAGTGTGGTGTTTAATCCTTTAAACAAGGATTTCCAGAAATTCCCTGTGAATTTAGGATCCCTGTCTAAAATAATAACCTTCGGTACACCATGTAGCCGAAAAATCTGCTTTAAGAAAATGTCTGCTATGTTTGCAGCTTTGTAGGTGGTCTTAACAGGAATAAAATGTGTTGCTTTAATTAATTTATCTACTACCACCATAATTGAATCATTCTGATTTTGATTTCTGAGTAATCCACTAATGAAATCTAAGCTGATTATTTCCCACTTCCAGCTAGGAATAGGCAAGGGTTGCAATAACCCAGCTGGATGTTAATGTTCTGTCTTCACTTGTTGACAGTCCAAACACCTACCTATATCCTCAGCTACTTCAGATTTCATATTAGGCCAGAGATAATCTTTTCTCAACATGGTGACAGTCTTCTAGTAGCCTGGATGCCCTGACTAAGGGGTTTTATGCACTTCATCCAGAATCGGCAATTTGACTTTAGACACATTTGGCACATACAGTCTGTCCTTAAACAATAAAAATCCATCTTTATTTAGACTATAACCCTTAATTAAACTTTTTGTGGGTTCTTCTTTAGCTGTAGCTTGTAATTTTTGATAAATTTCATCCAATTTTATCCCTTCAGTCAACTGTTCATTTAAATCAGAATTATAAGTACTGATTGCTGTTGTAAAATTCAGATTTGCATTTCTGCTCAATGCATCAGCTACTTTATTTTATTTTCCTTTTATGTGTTGAATTTCGAAATCGCATTCACTTAGGAAGGCTAACCATCTGGCTTGCCTTGCATTTAAGTTAGGCTGATCTAAAAGGTATTTCAGACCCTTATTATCAGTCATTAAAGTAAACTTTCTGCCTATTAAGTGGTGTTGCCACATTTTTAAGGCATGAATAACAACAGCTAGTTCCATATCATACGTGGCATAATTCTTTTCATGGATCTTTAGCTTTTTGGACTCATAGGCAATGACATGCCCATCTTGAGTCAGCACTCCGCCTAGACCATCATTACAAGCATCGGTGCAAACCACGAAATCCTTATTAGGATCCGCTATTCTTAGAATAGGCGCAGTTGTTAATAAAGTTTTTAGTTTCTTAAAGCTTTCTTCACATTTTAAGTTCCAATCGAACTTCTTGCCTTTCTTTTGAAAATAAGTGATTGGATTAGCTATTTTTGAAAAACATTCTATGAACCTCCGGTAATAACGGGTAATTCCCATAAAGGACCTAACGTCTGTTACGTCTTTTGGTACCGGCCAATATTCGATTGCCCAGATCTTTTCAGGATCAACTAAAATCCCTTCCTTGGTCACCACGTGACCTAAGTACTGGATTTCATCCCTGAAGAAATCACACTTACTGAACTTTGCAAAGAGCTGTTG
Source organism: Pseudotsuga menziesii (assembly GCA_001517045.1). Taxonomy (NCBI): domain Eukaryota; kingdom Viridiplantae; phylum Streptophyta; class Pinopsida; order Pinales; family Pinaceae; genus Pseudotsuga; species Pseudotsuga menziesii. Next base: position 13,044 of record LPNX010967528.1, on the reverse strand, counting down.
CTCTCGCAATTCTTGTAAGACTATCCGTAAATGTTCCTTATGTTCCTCTTCATTTTTAGAATAGATTAGGATGTCATCGATGAATACGACAACAAATTTTTCCAAATATTTATGCATTATGTTATTCATTAGACACATAAAGATGGCTGGGGAATTAGTAAGCCCGAATGGCATTACGACAAATTCGTAATGTCCATACCTTGTTCTGAAAGCTATCTTGAATATGTCCTCTTCTTTAATTCTCACCTGATGATAGCCTGATCTCAGGTCTATCTTCGAGAACACCATAGCTCCACGCAGTTGATCAAATAGATCATCTATGTGGGGCAACGAGTATCTGTTTTTAATTGTCATTTTATTTAGTTGACGGTAATCTATGCAAAGTCGCATAGTTCCGTCTTTCTTTTTAACAAAGATTACTGGTGCTCCCTAAGGAGACACACTAGGACGAATATATTTTTTATCGATTAATTCCTTTAACTGTGATTTTAATTCGTTAAGTTCTAGAATATTCATACGGTACGGAGCCTTCAAGCTAGGTACAGCACCTGGTACCAGCTCTATTGTGAAATCCAGTTCCCTCCTGGGAGGTAATCCTGGAATTTCCTCCGGAAAAACATCAATAAATTCATTTAACACAAGAATATCCTCTATTTTTATTTTATCTTTTTCAGATTTACTCGCCTCATCTGTAATAGTTATAGCATAGGATTTACACCCTTTCCTGACTGCTCTTTTGAGCTGTAAGGCAGAAATCTGCCTGATTACAGTTTTCCTAGGTATACCTTTAACTATTACAGGCTGTTCATTATTATTCATACATGTAAAGGTTTTATCAAAACAGTTTAAAACTATCCTATGTTGTTCTAACCAGTCCATACCAATAAGTATGTCATAAGAGAGAGGGTCAGAACGTTTAATTTAACAGTGGTTTTAAAATCATTCAAATCTAAAGCACATTCCTTAACATAACAATTTACCTTCCTTTTTGCCCCTGTGGCTAGTTGAACTAGCCAAGAGTTATCAAACTTTTCAACAGTCAGATTACACTTTTCTACTATATGCAGTGAAATATAACTTAGGCTAGCACCCGGATCTATCAAAATAGTTACAGGAGTTTTGTTAACCATACCTTCTACTTCCACCATGGAAGTTTGGTACTCAGCTTGGCGATTCTCCAACGCTGCATTGATTCGGGGCATGGTCCTTGCAAAGTCTCCAACGGTCATTTCATCTTGTATTGTATGAATATTGTTGTTTGGCTTCTTCCGATTTGGGCAAACTGAAGCATAGTGTGGGCCATTGCACTCCCAACACTTAATAGGTTCCTTCCTTTCGAAATTCTTAGTGAAATTTCCATGATTGTTAGAAACCTCCTTGCTTCCCTTGAAGTTATTGGAGTTATTTGAAGTACCATTTTTGCTTCCCTGAAAGTTCTTACCATTATACTGATTTCTGTTCTTGTTGTTCCTGAAATTTTTCTGGGGTACATACTCATTTTTCTTGAATTCAGACTGATTACCATTCTTTTTAGCCTTCCAATTGGCTATTCCTTCCTTCTTTTTGTTCTATTCAAAACAGAAATTAGCTTTTCGCATGGCTTCTTCCAGAGTTTTAGGGTTATCGTATTCGATTCTGTCTTTTATATGGTATGGCAGGCAGCTGAGAAACCGCTGTACTTTAGGTTTCTCATCAACTAAATATGGCACGTACCTTAACAGACTTAAGAACTTGCTGTTTAAGTCTTTCATAGTCATGGACCCAAGCTTTAACTCATAAAACTCCTTGGCCCTTTCTTCATAGTATTATTCAGACAGAAACTTCTTCTTGAAGTACCTTTTAAAAGTACTCCAATTGACCTCTTTTTCTTTAATCCCCTTAACCCTCTTCAAATCTTGCCACCATATATCTGCCTTTCCAGAAAGGTTATAGATGGCCATTCTCGCCTTCAGCTGATTTGAATAATTATAAATCTGAAAGTATTTTCTCATCCCGGATAACCAGGATTCTGCCTCTTCTCCTTTTTCCGTTTCTCCATTGAAAGTTGGGGGTTTTATTTTCTTGAACTCCCCAGAAATATCTTCATAAGGCCTGTACTTTTTCTTCCTTGTAAGTAGTGTAATAGCTCTGTTGTTCCTTACTTCCTTTTGATGATGAACTGCTATCAGGTTTAGCTAGTTTCATCTTTTTGGACCCTTTTTGATGGCTAGCTTCTTCAGATTCAGACCTTCTATTTTTCCCTTCAGTCTGAAATTTCTCTATCAGAATTTGATTTAACTCCTCTTGAGTCTTCAGAATTCTTTCATTATCCTTTTTGACTGTTTCTATTTCAGTCTTTAAACTCTTTATGGTCTGCATCAACTCTGAGGTGTGAGCAGTTATCTCCTCAATCACAGGTTCTCTGGACATCTGTCTGGTCTCAGTGTTTGGAGATTCCTCCTCAGCATATTCTCCTAAGTTCTCCATACTTGCCTGTTAGATTCAGAAAAAATAATTTTCTGCCTTTCACATAAAACAAAATACAGGTTAGTATTTTTTTTTTAACTGTTCTGCGGAAAGTAATTGGGCCACATCAAGGCTTAGTGTTCGAACCATGCTCTGATACCACATGTCAAAATCCCAAAAATTTCGAAAAATTTAAAACTTTTAAAATAACATATAATCACATTCAATGCAGTCATTAACTGTTTGATTAGTTTATGCTACTAGAATTGTAACTGAATGATTATTTATTTACTCTGTACTTGAAGGATCAGTTTCTTTTTCAGTTACTGATTGTTTTTCTATTTGCGACACAAGGTGGTTTGTCGTGAAGGGCTGGGCTTACTTAGCTTTCGAGCTAACACAACAGTTTCCTTCTATTACAGGTATACAGGTAAGAAGTATGGTTCGATGCTAACAAGTCTTAGAAGTTTACAATACAGATTTCTACATACAATTTGATTAGTAAAAGTTTATACATGCTAGACAGAAATGCCATGCTTCTCGAGGTATTATTTTTACTAAAATTTCCTTGAAACTTAATACTAAAAGGAAATGCATTTTGCACAAAAAGATAGTAGAGGACTATTCCATACAGTAACATCAAGTTTAGTAAATCTACAAGTACGAAACCCTTAAATGTCCATTCTGAAGATAAGTATAAGAACGTATTTATTATTTCTTTACTTAACAGCTTAGCATGGTAGAAAGATCACAGCTTCATAGGTTTACTTCTTTTAGGTAAAGTTATAATAATAATATTCCATGCTTATATTGCATCCTATTCAGTTTTTTTCAACTAATGAGGAAATATTATTAAAGTCGATCCATAATTTTTTTCTTACTTAAGCATCTATGAACTATGATTCGAAACAAGTATTCCTTTTATAGTTTAAAATTTTACATTCTTTTAGAATGCTAAACTCATTCCAAGAGTATAATTTGGTTGAAAACCAAATACTGTTAGAATCAGTCCTAGACTCATCTCATTTGATCACTTTATAAAGTCCCAAGACCAATTAACAAATAAGAAGGTAAAAGAGTATCCAAGTTACCTATCATACTTTACTTATAATGCCTTTTATAAAATCTTGAGTTGGGAGAGTGACAAAATCAACTTGTCACCAAATGGATGTTAGGACTATGACTAGGAAGACTTATCACTCTATTTATAGGTATTTAAATGATGAACTAGAGCAAACTAGATTAATTTTATGAACACCATAATTAAAATATCATTAATTATATACTTCTTAATGAGTAGTTATATTTCTTACCTTCCTTTGAATTATCAGATAGTTGGCATAGTAGTTGTGGTTACAACAACCTAACTATAACCATAATCTATTACTTTACAACTCTTAAACACATAAACAAACCTCTATGCTTATGTGCACGATGCTATAAAATAAACCACATGAACAAGCGAGATTTATAAACATTGGACTAAAGTACGTGGTTGACCATATGATGCAGGTTATGCTATGGTATAATACTTCTTATGGAACATTCTAGCGATGAATTGGTTGAGAATCAATCAACGGTCGTGGACTTTAGCATGATAACCCATGCAGCAAATTATTTAAAGTGTTACGTGGTCGCTTATTGGCCATGCATTGGCGCTATATAATGGTTGATCTAACCCTAATTTTCCATTCTTCCTTTGTTCACGGGCGTTTGGCCGCTCTGCAAACCCTTCGGGACCATGCTACTGTTGTATTGACCGCCATTGCACCTCCTGCTGCTCCAGCTCCTTGTGAGCTCTGCTACTGCATTGTGAGGGTGATTAGATTGTATATATACTTGCTGCTTGCCTTTATAGAATCGCCATTGTTTGATTTAGCTCAGTCTGGGTAACTGTCCTAGCTCTCTCTGTCCCGCGTGAATGATTATCCTTTCAGTATAGCGTGGCTGGTGCTATCAACTATTGAGTGATAAATGATAGAAAGAGTGTTGCGACTGTAGGGTTTATATTCTTCATCGATTCGCTGGGGTCTCCTTTTTGCTGTAGAGGTTGAGCGAATTTAACCCAATCTTGTTTCCATCGATTGGCAGACTACTTGCTCGAACTGGCCGTGGCAATGCTGTGAAGGTTATCAACAGGTAGGGTAACCACTACCTCGTTTCCTTTAATGTACAACAATTTATACATGTTATTATATATCCTTGTACTTTAAAACAAATGCTAACACTCGGCTGTGTAAATGATCTTCTTGCAGGTGAACCTGCTATGCTTCTTTGCTTACACCGGAATAAGGGTTACGACTCCATGACCACGGTAAGCCTTGGTCTTTCCACGGCTTATCATCTTTGTCTGAAACCTTAAGAGATTGCGCTGGTTTGGTCGATGCAGCCCTGATTGACCTCCATGGATTTTGGGTTGTTTGTTTTTAAACTTTTTAACAATGTGGGTAAAACCCTAGCTCTTAAACTGAGCTCTTCGGCTACGGCCGTGAGTGTAAGACCCTGTTTGTAGTTATTGTTTGGTTTAAAAACTTAACAGGGTTTAAGCCTTGCGTTTACTGTGTTCAAAAGATTTATAGGCTGTAAGCCTTCATGTATATTTTTGTTACTGCTATGGGTTATTAAATGAAACAGAGTTACAGTTGTTCTTATGATTATTTGACAAAGGGTAGGGTTTTTACCCTCAGTTCTATGAAATTTTGAAAATTGTTTCTCTCTCTTGCATTTTTCCTTAATGCAGTATTGGAAAGATTTAAATAAAAGAATGCTTACTATGTTTTATTTAATAACCCGGCCGTAAGAAGAATATTACTAGTTCTTCTTTTTATTAAATAACTTTTGTGTACTTAAAGTGTTACTAGGCTTAACCCTAGTTGGCGGTGAAAGATAATAATACTATTTTGCTTCTATTAAATAAAATTTAAGTTGAGAAGACATCTGTCTCATTAGGTTACTGATGAGGTTTAAATACTTAAGCTCGATTGTCGAGCGTCCTGTACTCATATCTTTTCTTTTGTACAGATATACCTTTGATTGTATATTGAAAAATTATGTGTTAAAGTCAGTTTATAATTCAGTTTGTTATTAATAAAGAAATTATAACTGATAAAAAGTTTAAACCTTGATAATAATATAGGGTTTATATATTTTATTATTTATTTATCTTGATACTGTTGGTAAATTCCCTTTTTTTTTTTACTTATAACTTAGATATAAAGTAATTCAAGTTTTACTCACAGAGTATTAAAATACTTTCTATGTTTGATAATAACAGGTTCTTATAAAACACAAATAATTTACTATAAACTGTCTGTATTATTGCATGATACCTATTAAAATCAAAGTAATATTCTTGCCTTTATTTCTATACTAAATACTCCTTATAAATGAGGACAAGTATTTACTACGATACAATTATATCTTAAAAGAATTAGGGTTATGAACTATTAATTACTTACAATTCGGAAATAAGTTGATTCTGAAGAATATTATTATTGTTACAAAATTCCTATTTTAAAATGAATAGCAAGATGTAAAAGAGTACTTTACTATTACTGTAATATTTATATTATCATTCTAAAATTTCTGTTGTTTTTATATTAATTCCTTAGTTTATTTTATAATATTTGGAGATAGTATTTAAGTTTTATTCTTCTGTAGTTTATTATACTACCTACTTTCTATTGTATTTAGTTTATTCCTTTAGTTAAATGTTTACTTACAAATGTGTTGTAAGTATAAATAAATACTATTATTCCTGTAACATGCTCTTACTTTATGTTAAATTTTGAAGTAACAGAATCCGAACACCAGGAAGAAACTTACAGTAATAGTATAAATTTTAATCTAACTTCTATCTTTCCTTTGCAATAGAATTTACTGAAACAAATGAAATACAATAATAGAAAGTTGGTTTTAAATCTATGAGAAATTAACATATGCATTTGTAAGACATTAATAGTTACTGGTAGTAAAATAGGAAAACTCGGTTCAGAAGGATATTACTTCATAATACCGAGGTACTGTGCTGGAGTACGGTCTGGTGATACCAGATGTGGAAAAATACAGAATTTATTAACAGATTTAACTACTGATATTCTGAGATACTAACTTTACTGAACTAACTAACTACTCAAACATATAGATACCAGTCTTCAAACTCAGTATTAACTCAGAACTATCAGTCAGTTCTCTCAGCCCAAATAGCTGTAATAAAAATCAAGTTACTGCAGCAATCCACTCAAAACACTTCCTTACTGTTTTTCCCTCTTTCCTCAATGAAATTCCTGAATAACATTCACTTGAATGAATTCTCTCTGGAATAAAATCTGAGCAGCCTTAGCTCTCTTCATTGAGTTCTTTTAAAAGATTGCCTAGGTCTTTGTTGGGTTAACTGTCATTTAATGAGCCACCTGCTCTGATTCCACTTTCTTGGGGAATCATGACCCCAAATATAGGGAAGTTTCCACCTGCAACTTAGGAAGTGTTTGAGGATGCTGCCACTTGTCCTTTTGCCTTTCCACCTAGTTCCATCCACCAGTTTCATCAGTAACCTCTTTTAACAGCTCTTCCATGCTGTTGTCTCCATAATTTATTTATTAATAATAAAATATTCTAAATTACACTCCATTACTGTTGACTCTGCTGAGTCATCAATCCCTACTTAGGATTAATTTTAACATAATGTCTCATAAATATAATAAAAGAAATTACATAATTTTACAAAATTGGGGTATGTGACAATCAAATACAAATTAAACCTGAGGACCAACATAAGACTGCATTTATTTATCCTTGGGGAGCGTTTGCATATCAGAAAATGCCTTTCGGCCTTAAAAACATCGGAGCTACATTTCAACGAGTAATGACCTTGATCTTCCACAATCTCAAGTCTATTATTGAAGTATTTTTGGATGACCTCACTACTCATTCTCGTATGAGAATGCGTCATCCCTATCACTTGAGATTGGTATTCGAAAGATGCCAACACTATTCAGTTAGATTAAATCCTCATAAGTGCATCTTTTGCGTGAAGTCAGGTCGTTTGTTAGGATTCATCGTTTCGAAAGAGGGTATAAGAGTCAACCCTTTGAAGGTTGAGGCAATACTTCATTTGTCTCCCCTGAAAAATATTCATCATCTTCAGTGTTTGCAAGGCATGGCAAACTTCTTACGAAGATTTTTTGTCAACTTTGCCAATTTGAGTAGAGGATTCATGCGTCTCTTGAAGAAGGATACTCCCTTTAATTGGGATGGGCAAGCCCATGAGTCCTTCGATGCACTCGAGTGAGCCATAGCATCGACCTCGGTGATTAGTCCTCCGGATTATAGCCGTGATTTTCTATTATATGTTGCCGCGTCCTTAGAGACGATTGGTATGGTTTTGGTTCAAGAGGATGAGGAGCTCCAAGAGCATGTCATATATTATCTGAGCCGGAACCTTATCGACGCAGAGATTCGTTATTCTCATGTCGAGAAGCTTGCTTTAGCTACCGTACATGCGGTTCAACGGTTGAGACATTATATTCTCCTTCGCTAGACCTTGGTTGTGGCCCATGTCAATCCGTTTCAATTTGTCCTCACCTAAAGGATGATTGGGGGAAAATATAATAAATGGATTGTCATTCTGCAAGAATTTGATCTTGAGTTTGTTTGGGCAAAATCGAAAAGGTCTTTAATTTTTGCAAAGCTTATATCGGATTTCTCGAGTGAGGCCGAGGATTTGGTTTGTGAAGATACATTTGTCGATGAACACATCTTCTTAATTTCAACGTTAGACCCATGGTATGGGGATATCATAATATATTTACAAACACTGAAGACCCCTGGGGATATCATAATATATTTACAAACACTGAAGACCCCTACTCACCTCTCGCAAGATGAACGACGACGATTACGTCATGTCTCTAAGAACTACCTCATAGTGGACAATACTTTGTACCGCCATGGGGTAGATTCCATTTTATGACGTTGTTTAACTCATGAGGAGGCTGAGGTAGTTCTGAATGATTGCCACGGAGGGGCATGTGGTGGTCATTTATCTGGACTTTCTATAGCTCAAAAGATTTTGAGAGTGGGTTATTTCTGGTCTTTGATCTTTAAGGATTGTGTTGATGCGGTCAAGAGGTGCCACCCTTGCCAGGTGTTCGCACGTAATATGCGCTCAAAACCTGCCCCGTTACATCCCATTATCACCGTCAGTCCCTTCACGAAGTGGGGGCTCGATTTTATGGATTGCAACCCATCTTCGGCTGGGGGGCACCATCATATTATAGTGGCTGTTGATTACTTCACGAAATGGGCTGAGGCTATGCCTACAGTAAAATCCGACGGTGAGACAACCGCTCACTTTGTGTTCAACCAAATTATTACTCGGTTCGGGATTCCGAAAGAGCTTGTCACTGACCATGGCTCGCACTTTCAGAACCGTATGACGGAAGAGTTGGAATCCAAGTTAGGGTATAAGCAAGAGCACTCCTCTTCTTACTACCCTCAAGCGAATGGACAGGTATAGGTAGTGAATAAATCACTCAAATCCATTCTCCAACGAACCATCATACAAAGCAAGATGAATTGGCACATTATGTTATACCCTTCTTTGTGGGCATATCGAACCACTGTTAAGACTGCCACTGGTTTTTCTCCATATCAACCTGTACATGGAGTGGAGTAGATATTGCCGATTGAATGCGAGATTCCTTCATTGAAGCTAGTTGTGGAACTCTTACCAGACATTTCACCTTTGGAGGAGCATTTGGTTCACCTTGAGCAACTTGATGAGCAACGTCGGGATGCCTTGGTGGCTCTAGAGGTTAATAAGCATCGCGTAAAGGCCCAATACGATAAAACTGTTCATCCAAGGGCATTTAGTGAGGGAGACCTGGTCCTTTTGTGGGATCAACCAAAATAACCCTTGGGGGCAGGGAAATTTAATCCTATATGGCGTGGTCCTCACGTGGTCAAGCGTGTGTTAGAGAAGGGTGCCTATGAGTTAGTGGATTACGAAAGGATGGCCTTGGCGGTGCCTAGAAATGGGCTCTATCTTAAGAAATACTATGCATGATTTTCAGCCAAGGATGCTTATTGTATATTACTGTACAGCTTTGCATAGTTAGGTATTTTTCTTATCATGATCGGGTTTGTGATTAGTTTCCGTTTATTTTGGCAGATGTCAATGGAATCTTCCACCTACATATGATTCGCGGATGGTGCAAGCCGTCACACTCAACACTCAGCCTTTGTTGCTTGGGTGATTTGTACTCCTATGGTTCAAGTACTGTCTTCAAGAGGTGTATTTCTACGGCCATATTAAAACAATGTTGTCGAATACAGCGCCGTTATTGAGCTTCTACAGGATGCCATTCTACATGGCGTTCTATCTCTTGAGGTACTTCTTGATTCGGAGTTAGTAGTGTCACAGCTCAATGGTTTGTACCATGTTAGAGATCCGACGTTATTGAGAAGGTTCTTGCGTGTGAGATTGTTAGAACGGCAATTTGACAATATAACATATATACACATTCCAAGAAATAATAATCAAGTTGCTGATTCATATGCTAACTACGTGTTAGATTGGAATTTGTTTCATTCACAATAAATTAATCACAGACACAATTTTTTACACATGTAAATAAATAAATCGATCACCATAAAACTTTTTATATATACATAAAAAATGTGGTAATACATAGTGTCATGATACAAAATTGGGGCTTTTTAAGCCACCATCATATAATACACGGTCATTCAAAATGTATACACTCCTAGGTGTCTAATCTTGTGGAGGAGGAGGAGGGTTGTGATCATGGAACGTCACTACGTCTCTAACTAGTCGTTGAAATAAACGCACCCATGCGCGTGGTACACCCACCACCTACCGCTGCATGGCCTCAGGAAAGTCCTTGACTTGCGCCATGGGAACTCTATGAGTCAGTCTCACAAAGTTTGTATGAATGCTCTGGAGCGTTCGCTCCGCATCCACACCCGTGATGTCATATCCTCTTCCCCTCCATCTATGATGAGGGAAGCCCTTTTGTTGTCGTGGTCCCACATCTGCACACAAATGGTAGATGTCACTATGTATTGTCGCGCAAAAACATGTATTTTTGATTCCATATAATCAAGAAAACACAAAAAAATTAAATAACTACAAATTTTTTTTTTTAAAAGAGTGAGGGTCGAGATTCGTTACCTATATCGCCATATGCCGATCCTGGTGGTAGCGGCATGTCCGGGTGCCCCCGGAAATCTATCCCTGCATAGGGGCAGTCATCGATGGCAACTATTTGTCATCGCCACCATGGAAAAAAGTCAGCTGGATATGGGTTGGCCACCCTACCACCCCCCAGTCTGCGCATAGCATCTGCCCAATGCTGTTGGGCTGGATCTCAAACCCCGTGGAGAGGAACGTCCACTCTAGGATTCAATCCTAGAACACGCTCGAAGAAAAACGTGCTCAAAATACTGTTGAACTCGAAGTTCTGCACCCTGCCTGCCTTACACTCACCGAGCTGGTGTTTCATGTTACTCAGTAGTGTAGTACTCCAGTTGTAAATAGTGGGTCTCATACACTCCACTGCATAGAACATCAGAGGCCGCGAGGCCTGGTGGAGTGATGCCAAGCCGACTATCCTGCCTAGTGTCAATAATATGGCCCCACCTTCTCGGTGTCTGGATAACAGTACACTGCAATGTACTCGTCGATATTCAGGCCCTGGCCCACCACGGGAACGAAGGTTCACCACCTCCCCTCGTCTAGAAATCCCTATGATAAAGTATATGTCTTCCACCTCTATGGTGAGAGACATCCCATCAATATGAAAGGACTCCGAGTATGGATCCCAATAGTCTACCAGCATCTGTAACAGTCTTGGTTTGGCCCTCAAACCACCAAGACACCAAAACTTGTAGAGTCCGCATGAATGTAGAGCTTGTTGAGCCATTAAGTCAGCCCTTACTGCTTCCTCTACTTCACCATGCTCAAGCTCTCTCCACTCTAGGACCATCCTGCATAAAAAATTGGAAATTTGCCATTAGTTTATTGAAAAAATCATATGCGCGGCGTGATATGCGGCTGTTTTCAAAACAGCCGCGTATGTACGTGGGTTCGAGGCCATTTTCCACGTATATCCAGCCCTATACACGGAAAAAACCTCGATTTCTATGTGGGTCGCAGCGCTCATCTTGGGTTGGCCTAGAAACCTGATTAGACCATGGAAATTCATAAAAATTATATCAAAATGCAAGAGGAGAGCATGAGTAAATACCTGGAAGAAACGCTAGTGAATTCCGCCGGCTGGATCTCCTGGAATTTGCTGTTGAAAATTAGAGTTGAAATGGGTAAAAGTTTCAAATGATTTATATTTTTTACTATTTATAGAAAATTTTCAAATATTTGAAAAAATTTACCCCCTTTTCTATAGTTTCCACATTTTCTAACCATTTTGGACCGTTTTTGACATAATTTGTGATGTAGAAGACCTTTTTCAGTGCCGTTTCAGCCATTGGATCGACCCGTTCGTTCCGATCTCAGGTATCATGTCTAAACTGGCATATAGGTTAAGTTTTACCACCGTTTGCATGTTGCATGACCTTATGACCATCTCATCATGGCCTTAGGTATGAACCCAGACTATTATGTCACGGAGCCTTCTTGCTACTTTAGAAGTGGCATGATATGAGTGGTAGAGCTTCACCTTACATGGGTATCCTAGTTAGCGCCTTATTTTCATTTGGTGCCCATGCTGACGTTTTCTCCTTTAGGGTGTGGGAGTCCGTTGTATAGTACTGCCATGACATTTTGCAAGAGCCTCATACTCCTCTTGATCTTATGCTGGCCTTTTTCCCTCAGGACTCCCTCATGTGAAGTTGTGAATGCATTATCATGAGCTTTGCCTGCCTTATTGAGCTTTATGCCGGCTCGCCTGACATTGCGTTTCAGCCATATAGCCCGAGCTTGTCTCATGTGTAGCCATGTAGTATATCCTTCGCAGCTTGATTCCCTTTTTACCGGGAGGGGATCTTCCCCCGAGTGTCGATATCCTACACATGTATCCTTGCATTGAGCATAGGTATGTTCCACTGCTTGGAACTAGTTTGTCTGCCCTTATGACACTCGTCTCCTCCTAGTCTGTAACTATAAAGCTATTTTATTCTTTTTTCAAGATTTTTAAATAACTTTAAAAGTCCAAAAAAATCAAAAAACCAAAAAGCTGGACAAGGAAAGATGTTATCTGTGGCAGCTGTCGAGTCATGTCTCCTTCGAACAGAGCACTATATATCACATCCATTGGTTGGGTTATAGTTCGACTTTAGGAGCTGTACTCGTTTATCTGAGTTTATCTCCACCGACTGGTTAAGCTTCCAGTCCCTATGGAGCCTCTGTCGATGCCTCTTGTGTCGCAGAGATGTCCCAGTTTGTATATCGAGTCTATGCTGCCTTCATTCAATCACCATATGTCGTTATGCTCTTGTTCGAAGGAAGTTGAAACCTAAGTCGGCCATTCCTCAGTTATCTTGAATTTGCATGTCGGCCATTCCCGGTACAGTTACTGGTTCGTGCACCTTATGATCGAGTCCTTCCACATTATACAGCTT
>LPNX010967499.1:326882-425730 GCA_001517045.1 Pseudotsuga menziesii | reverse complement strand
TACCCGAGGTCGTGGGAGGGCAGTGCTGAGACACGCTCCCCATGTTGTTGTGATGACGACGGTCGGGTACCCGAGGTTGTGGGAGGGCCATGCTGAGACACGCTCCCCATATTGTTGTGATGACGACGGTCGGATGCCTGCTAGGAGAGGCTAGGTCCGTTGTTCAGCCGACGCTATCGCTCTCAGGTTCTTATGTGGTCAGGTTGGTGAAGCCGACATCCACTTCTATACTAGCAGAGGAAGGATAGGGAGGATGCGGACGTAGGTTAGGATGGGTGGACATCTTAGTTATTATGGTTGAATGTTGGACAAATATGATACTAGAAGTAGTGATGGTAGGTACCAATCTTAACTGACTAACTAATAAGAACATAATTGTTAAATAAACTCCAAATGTCACAAGAAATCATATTATATCTATATATGGGTCATGTTGCGTGAAATATTATTTGTATTAGTTAGAATTTAGGGGTTTTTGCTATAGTACATGTGCAGCCTGTGCATGTACTGGCCATGCATGCACACCTCACACATGCACTCTAGTATGAAATATTTAATAGTTGATAGGTTAACTAAGTAATTGTGAATTGCTTTAAACCTATAAATGTACCTAGTATCACTATTTTTTACCACAACTTTGGGACGAAGTTTCCTGAAGGGTGGGTGTATGTAATGCCCCATATTAATTAATGATTAATAGTAAGTGCTTTTAATTTATTTGAAAAAAGAAAAAAAGAAAAAAATTATATAATAATTATTAAGGTTAATTATTAAGTAATTATTATTTAAGTTATTAATAAATAATAATTAACAAAATTATGAAGACCATTACCTTACGGCTCAATATAAACTTAAGCAATCCACATAGATAAAAATGCTAGGACATGTGGTTAAGTTGTGTAACAGACACCGTTCAAAGAAACTAACACATGTCAAACAGAAATTTAACTACACTGCCCAAGAAAAAAAAGAATAACTTAAATTAATAAAAGGGGTAGTGGAAGAAAGGGCGGTGGAAGAAGGAAGGCGGTGGGGGAAGGAGGTATAAGGGAAATTTTTATGGAAGAACAGGGAGGAAATTTTTACCGAAGAACGGGAGTGAAGAAATTTTCATGGAAGAAGAGAGAGGAAGAAAGGAGAAAATTTTGGGATTTACTCCAGGGAGATTTGTACTCTAAGTGAAGGAGGTTGCTGTCCATTTTATTGGTACATGGGCTCAGGGGCTAGGAAACCCGTCGGTTTCCTAGGGCCAGCAAACCTGCTGGTCGGTAGGGTGGAAAATCGGAACCGGCAGTAAGGCTCTTTCAGGAGCAGGAGCAGGAGCACGAGCAGGAGCAGAACCAGAAACAGGATTCAAGAGCGGAAGTAATTCAAGGTATTCTACTGGTAAACTATCTCTTTACTGCACAAAATTAAATGAAAAATCTGATAAAGAAAAAGATATTTTTTTTTACTGTTAAGGATTGACTGAGTGCTCTGCCCGGCAGACAGAGCACTACACTACATATCTAAGCGAAGAGAAAAATGGTCTATGCACTAGGTTCCTATGCATTGATCGTAGGATACATATTGGCACAAGACCAACATTCATCTAATGCAATAATCAATTGGCATAATTACAATGCATAATTGTATTAGCCTCCATGACCATCATTGGCTAGTGGAGGCCAAGATCGAGCATAATGTATTATTCTATGAGTTTATCAGTTTGTCAAGATTCAGGTCCCCACATGTCCGTTGGACCATTAAGGGACGAGATAACAAGTGGAGTCCCCACTTGCCCTGAATCTAGTCAGTGCAGTTGTGTTTCACTAACACCTTCCTGTTGTGACTTGTGAGTCTACATGTTCTGTTGTTGATGATGTGATTCATGTTATTTGACTAATGTTGTTATTCTTTTATTTTGACAATATTATATAAATCAGTGAAAGATTCACCAGTTTTTACAATTTTTTATAATGAAGTTAAATATTCGCCAAGTTTTTACAACATTATATAATAAAATGAAAGATTCGCCAAGATTTTACAATATTATATAATAAAATGAAATATTCGCCAAAATTTTACAACATTATATAATAAAATAAAAGATTCGCCAAATTTTTTATATATACATATTATATTATTGATAAAATCGCCTTCAACTTTTCCTATATATCGGAGAGATTCGCCCAATTTTTATACATATAATTCCAGGGGGGGTTCTTAAAATCATCCCTGTTAGATGGATGCAACCACCGTTAGATCTAAATCTCACTAACCACTCATCAATGGTAAATAAGAATGAGGGTGTCTATTTTTATTTTATTTTTTCGGGGGGTGGGTGTGGTTGTGAGAAAATCAATCTATTTTTCTCATGTTTTTCAACTTCAAGCTAAAAAAAGTTATGTTTGTGTTTAGAATTTCATTTTGCATTAAAAACAATACTTTTGAAAAATTATGTTAACTTTCTATCCATTATTTTTTTCGTTTATTTGATATGTCAATTTACCAAATATTCAACAATATGTTCTTATAAAATGAAAGGATTGATAAACAATCATGTTGGGAGAACTGCATGAACTCATTATTAAACTTGTATTTATTAAAAACATAATATGCTACAATAAGCTAGACACAGTGTATTAACACATGACTATAGTGTTGTATCCAATGGGTGAATATACTAATTATTAGAATTTTTTAAATTGGATCAACGTAGAAAACTTGTAAAGTATAAACAAATTTAGAGAAAGTGGACATTTCTCTAAATTGCCACTAAAAATACAATCTAAGAGTTATGTTTTGAAGTAGGCACTCCAATGACAAGTCCCATAATTCTTAATTTTTTTTCATTGTGTGTTTATAAAGTTATTGAATTTTCATTTCACTGAATTTTGAAACCAATGAAACCAAAACAAACACATGTTAACAAAATAAAATTAAAATGATCAAATCAACCAACTACAATAAAATATGTACCTACGAAAAAATAACGAAAATATAGGTATCTGTTCCGAAAGTCGCTTCGTAGTATTTGATACCACTTTTAACTTCTGAAATTGGAGTAATCTTTTCGACTGAACTATTTTTCGGCTGAAAACTATTTCAGCCGAATAATAGTTCGGCTAAAAAGACTTTATTCCATTAGATCATCGCCAAAATTAACGTCCCTTCATTTTTCGACCAACAATATATTTAGGCCAAAAACATGATCACAAAAAAATTCCGTCAAACGAAATAATGTGAGTCCACTTTAAATAATTAAACCTCTTTCAAACCATATTTATACACTACGCAAATTCATAATTCCACATATTTCATTTTCATAGAGTTCTCCACAAAATATTTTATAAGGTGTTTTTTCCAAAGGAGATTCTTTTCTAAGCCTACTTCTTTAATGAGATCTTTTTATAAGGGAATTTTTTTAAGAGTTTTTTTTCTAAGGGACTTCTTTAAGGATATTTTTTTCCGAAGGGACTTCTTTAAGGATATTTTTTTCCTAAGGGATTTTCTTAAGGAGATTATTTTTCTTAAATGCTCAAAGGCAATTCTCTCAATGTGTTCTCTCAAAGGCCTTAAGAGACTTTTTTTAAGGTGATTTTTTTCTAGAATACAGTTTTTAGGTCAAAATCTCAAAGATGAATTCTCTTAAAGTGTTTTCTCTGTGGCTCTAATATTCTAAGAAATTTTTTTAAGATGATATTTTTCTCATAGACAATTATTTTTGTCAAAGGATCAAAGACAATTTCTCTTTCAATGTTTTCTCAAAATCTCAAAGACTCCACGGGGGGTTCACTCGATGAACTTGTTACATAGCACGATCGTTCGTAGGATATTAAAGAATATCCATAATTTCACTAAATATTTTAAAATGCCTCATAAAAATGTATTGTTGAACCCCCCCTCCCAATATACATTTCCAATTAAAAAAAACCCTTGTTTCACCATCCTATCAACCCATTTATAATACCCCCTTTATATCATATTATCAAGTTATAACAAACAATAGCCCTAACACTTCTTAGTATAAGCAAACAAGATGCTAATCAAAATAATAGATAATGTTAATAATGATTCCACTAGGATTATAGGGGAGATTGATCAATTTGTAGCATTGGAGAGTGGAAGGCCCAATGAAATAGTAATGGGGAAGGAAAAATGTGTAAAATGCAACCCTGTCAAGAGATAAATGTAACAAATAATGTAAAACATTGATAGTCCAGTGGTCAATGCAATGCTTAGAAAATAGGAGAATTACAGATATTTCACACCACACCTATCAACATACCAATTTTATATCATGTAAATACAAGTATAACCATAGAATGGTCATGTTTTCTATAATCTTAATAAATTAAACTCCATAAAAATGCAAAATTAAAACCCTATCATGGATGGACTTCTCTACCTTCCTATCAAAACAAACATCATTGATGTTTGAACCCAAATGAACATAGAAAAAATCCTCTCTACCTTCCTATCAAAACAAACATCATTGATGTTTGAACCCAAATGAACATAGAAAAAATACTCTTACTTTCCAATAACACTATATGATAATGTGCATAGCTTGGATTTAGGTCATTTACAAGATGCAATGAATTGTCTCAACTTCCTTTACATCTATCCTTGCAATCACTTAGGAATTAACAACATTTAGTTACATTTTGTTGAGTTATAACTAGTTTTTTTATCTTTACATGAGAGAGAAAAATATCCATTATTAAATTTCAAGCATGCAATAGTTATACAAATACGCATATGGTTATATGATACCATTTCATGGTAACGATAACACATAGGGTATGTAAATAAAGGATTAAATTTTCACTTATGTTCATGTTAGTTCCAATATACCCTACAAGAAATAGCCCATTTTAGCCTCACATTAGCACCACTATTTGTAAATGATTTGAGAAATTCTCAATTTTCTAATAGTAGTAGTGCAAAAGTGATGATAATGTGGGAATACCCAAGTTGTGCTAAGGTTTATGGTGCAAAAAATGGTGTTAGTAAAAAAATGATTTTAATGTTAAATGAATTTGTGGCATTCCATGGTGTATGGTGCAAACAACCAAAACCAATCCTATATGGATTGAGATTTTGTGGTGCAAAACACCAAAATCAAAGCAACATGAATTGAAATTTTTTATGCAAACCACCAAAATTATTATTATACTCAAACTTATATATAATACACAACACCATAAAGTAACATTTTTTCAAATCACGATATGTTTTCCCTAAAGTCTTCTACCTAGACTACGAGGTCGGCAGTGTTCAGGCACCTCAATAAATAAAAGACTATTTTTTTGTTTTGTTTGGATAACAATGTAAATCAGATAGGTAAGGATAAAAAGGAAGAGACACAATATCTGAAAAAATCAGAAATACAAGTGCAAAAGACAATAATATTGCAGGAATTGATGACAAAACCTTTAAGGTACAGGAGATAAGCTTTCAAGACATATAACTCCAAATAATAAATAAACAGTTCACATTTGCAGCATATATAAAAGTACTGGTATTTAAAAACACATTTCAAACATCAACATGTATTTAACATTCACTTGAATAAATGAAATGAATATAGAAAACATCTACATCATAGTCAATGCATGAAGAGTTCAGAATGAACAAAAGAATATTAAAACAATATAGATCAAAGGCCTAGCTCCATATAGTATATTGAATGTCATTCAAAATGAAAAAGATGTTCTTACACAAATAACCATTGAATGTCTACACGATCTCCCCAGCAGATCGACTCCCATGTCTCTCCTCTCCAAAGTGTTGCAATATGAATTATATAGATGGTGAGGTTGAAATCCTCCCAAATCCCAAAGATAACAATCAGTTACAATCAATTTTTGAAACTACTTGCCACAAAAATTGGGCGAGACTGCTGAAAACTGGGGCTCGGATATGGATTCGGTTCTCCAAATATGTGACACCTGTGTATAAACCGAAAGTGGTTATTATATATTGGTTTGTTGTCAGAAAAAATTTCTCTTTGTTTTTTGAAATTCGTTTTCATTTTCCCGAGATCTGCATTTCAAAAACATGTGTCAAACAGGGTAATTCCGAGATCTGAAAATTAGGGCTCAAAGATGGATTCTATTCTCCCAATCTGTGACACCTATAGGAAAATTGAGAGAGGTTATTGTTCTATGATGTGTTAGGAACAAAAAATTCTGTCCATTTCTCAAAATGATTCTCCAGTAGCTCAGAATCATCATTTGAAAATGATGACTCAACATAGTAAAAACACCACATTTCCGAAAACACAGCCTCATCTTGCGGGGGACTTTCTTTATGAGCATAGAATGGTTCTTCTATTTGGGATTCAAATTCTTTACCAAGGAATTTTGCAGTAAATCCCCTCCCCTCTTCATCCAATGCTGGCCATTTCAACGTAGTCCAACACAACACCTCAAACAGAGCATTGTTCATCCTATTACATCTGGAATTTTCGTGAGAGCATTGTTCATGCTATTGCATCTGGAATTTTCGTGAGAGCATTGTTCATCCTATTGCATCTGGAATTTTCGTGGGCTTATATTGCAGCCTACAATATGAAGGGAAAATTTCTCCAACATGTAGCAATGGTGGTGCTGCGATCTTTCATTGGAAAACATAGCTTCATACTCATTGAAAGGGCCTCTGCATCAATTCATTTCAAACATTTAAGTTAAGTGGTAGAATTCTGTTGATCTTCCAATGACTGTATGATACTTTCACTCTGAGTATGAGAAGTAAAGAAACAAACAAGGCCAGTGTGATCTAGGCTCTATTCTGTTGCCTTCCAGACCCACTTCTTCATTATTTTTTTTAAATAACCCTGCACATAAACTTAACCTCGACAAGCTAGCATCATATATGTGTTTTGAAAATAGCATACGCTGCTAGCATGTATTGAAACTAGACAATGTATATTTCATGAATTAAGAACAGACACGAAATATCCTATAGAAGCTTAGGTTAAGAAACTAGATATTGTAAAAACCTATAATATTTAAAACCTAAAATCCAAACAATCCAAACTTTAGGGTAAAAGAAAAAAAAAATCAAGGCTAAAAAGATTTTTAAGGTAATAATTTATTCTAACAAGCATGGCTAACAAACCTAGGTGAAACACGATACAAATGATAAAAAAAACATAAATTTAATATATATATTTAAGTATAAACTATTTAATATAAACCCTAATGTTTTCATAAATAAAACAAAACAAAATTTACATAGCTCTTATATACAATATCATTTAGATTATGGAAAAAGGGGCCAGTTACCTTATTTATAGTCAATACCTAGTATTAATCACAACATTGGTTTATTTACCCTAAAATTTAAATATCACAAATGAAATATAATTATCCTTAAAGAGGAATGGCGACTTATATGCCATTGTTATACAAGAGAGAAAGTGAATTGAATTATTATAACAATATAATTTTATTTATTATTTTTCAATTGATTACACATAAGTGAAATTAATAATATAAAAATGAGTATTTTTTAATTTAAATTTTAAAAATGATTAATTTTGTTTAATTTTATTATAGGATAATTAAATATTTTAAATTAAACAATAAATTAATAATTTCTTTAAAATGTAGTAACTTAATTACCAGTATAATTCATTTTTATAACAAATAAAATTTTATTTTATCATACATTGATGGTGGTGGTGGTGGTTAACGTCCACTAAGACCAAACTTATGATGGTGGTTAACTCGTTAGTGAAATTTGATGTGGTCGGATGTCCCAAATTACAATGGGGCCACAGAGTTTTAGAAAAGTTGCGCCAACAAAAGATCATGGACATAAATTTGGTATAACTAGATTGACATAGAAATCTGCTATTTTGTTTGGTTACTCATTATGTTAAGTAAAAGAATATTTGATTCTCTGAAAATAAAGGAGTATTATTATATATCGGGTTACTATCCCAAGTAGAAAGAGTGTCTTTGGTAATTATAAAGAAATTTTTTTNTATATATATATATTCATTGCAGAAAGAAACATTGAGCACCACGTCACAATAAAATCATGCTTATTAACAGTTTTATTACAACACATAGAAGAAGATGTATTAGAAGTGATATTTCATAATAGTTAAAAGTGAATAAAAAAAATTGCAAGATTATTAGAAAGAAATTTCCGAAGTTATCATTGAAAAAGACATAATTTTCTCTCCTATTAAAACTACTTACACAAATCAATGAGTCAAAAGCCACAACTCAATGCAATCATAAATTAGAATAGGATAATCAAAGATCTTGAAAAGAAATTACCAAAAAAAGATGAAGAAAGTTTTAGCCTGAGCAACTTTAATTAGAGGTTGCTTGAACAAATCAAAAGGTTAAAAGATGAGAAGCTAAATAATCAAAATCTTGAAAATAAATTTAAAAAGACACAAAATGATGAGGAACTCTCCCATAAGGAACCATAATCAAAGTTTGGTTGTGCAAATTAAAAAGATGAGACATTAAAATTAAACACAATAAAAGTTAAATGAACTTGTCAAACAAATAAATCACTAGTAGACAAATAAATAGTAATTGATCCTATTAAATTAGGAAAGTCATTAGACATAAAAATACAAATCTTCGAGAAAGGAACCAATATAGATTCATTCATAAAAAGACAGAAGGATGTGCATCTTTCTTGAATCTTATCAATCAAGAAATCACAAGACTTATCAAAAGATGAAGATTTCAAACAAGTCACAAGATGCAAGGATGCCTTAATGCCATCATAATTGTAATATGATGACCTTTTGATCTTGTAGTTAGAAGCATTCGACTACCAATCTCTCCAAATATATGTTGAACCTACTCAGTTTATCTTTTCCCTTATTAGTGAATGTGAACATTTTTCCATTGTCTTGGATGAACTCGTCTCCCTATCCTTCTTCTAGAATTGACCTATTTCCAAAGATCTTGAAGTAAATCTATGTTTGACCTCCTTAGCTACCAATTAGAAAGGTTCTTCGACTTGTTGGTAGTAATCTCCATTTTCTTCTATAAATTGTATGGCTCCCATCTAAGTATGCATATTGATAATTCCTTGGATCACCTTGGCTATGTTCTCACTATTCCAAGTGATTCCCTATTCAAAACTACTCATTAGGTTCACTGAATTTTGCAAGTTTTTCTTGGTGGCCTCAAGACTGTTAAGAAAGTTTTTTTTTATTGATGCTATATTTTTCATTGCAACTTTTCCAAGTGAAAAGTAGAATTTTCCATAATGTTACAATACTTAGAGGCTTTCATTCAATAGTCCTTGTGGCCTTTCTTAAATAGCCATGGTGTCTTAGCTAACTTATAAATTTCAAATTTGACTATTCCCAGCAAGTCTCATACAATTCGGTAGTTGTTTCCCTAACATCTCATAACACTATCTTGGTATGATATGCTCATTGGTTGATTATCTGACGTCTTAGTTGTTGAAATATTGTAACTTCAAAGGATATTCTAAATGTATTTTACTGATGTAACCCAAGGGAGATGTTATTCTTCCTCTGTCGAGATGTTACTATTGTAATTGGTCATCATAGAGTCATGAGGTAAAGCCTCCATAGAAATATGGTTCAATAGTACCCCTATGAATAATATAATATGTTGTTTTGAGTATTCCTAGGTGAAGTCGGCCTAGAAAGTTTAGTGGGGCCGGCTTGTTAGGGTAGAAAGTCAAGTAGCTTAAAGTGTATAAATAGAGGAGTTGTCTCGTCATTAGAACATAGACTCACTCACTTGTGTAGTGCATAACAGAGAGAGAGAGAGAGAGAGAGAGAGAGAGAGAGAGAGAGAGAGAGAGAGAGAGAGAGAGATATTCAAGGAGGAGAATACTTGTTTTGGGGTTTTATCTTGTACATCTTATACAGAGGAATTTTTTGTTGGGTTTACTTCTCCTTAAGCATTTCCTAGGATAAATATTGTGTAATTCTTGTGATTGTGTTTCTTTTAGTGATTATGGATATGCTATTGTTGTGAATTTGGATTAAGAAATAATGATATCTAGTCTAGCATATGAAATCTTAACATGGTATCAGATCTAGCCTTAACATGACAATTTTCACAAGGTGAAACTCTCTCTCCTCCCTCTCCGAAATAAATTAGGGTTTTTGCAAAATTTGGAGTTTGGAAGATTTTCTTGCATGGAAAGTTGTACCTCCCTAGAGCGCATCTATTGAGCCCTGGATTGAATTGTTTGGGCAGTTGAATCTCTGGGAAAGGAAAACCCTAGTTTGGACATGAACCAGAAAACTGTAGAAACCAAAACCAGAAATTATGCAGAAGCTGCAACCTCGCAAGTAAGATTTGAATGGTGAAGATTTGGGATCTCCAGAAATCAGTTGGACCAACCAACTCACCTCAGTCAAGCACATCTCCTGGTAAGGTAAGCTTTTCATTTTGAAAATTTTCAAGTTTTAGTGACCTACTGGATAGGGTGGCCCCAAGCACTAAGCTTGAGGACAAGCTCGAAGTCATAGAAAACTTCCTAGCATGGAAGTATAGGATTGGTCTCATTCTCAAATAGACTGGTCTTGAGAAGTACATCAAGAATGAAGTTGCAGAGCCAACATAAGTTGAAGCTAAGGAGAAGCATGAACAAGACCTAATCAAGGAAATGAGGATCATTGTTGATTTTATCAAAGATCACTTGATCCCTCAAGTGTCATCTAAGAAGACACCAAAGCAAATGTATGATGCACTTTCCAGAATGTATGAGGGAAAGAACATCAACTGAGATGAATTTGAGAGCTCAACTGAAGGGCGCCAAGATAAGAAAAGGAGAATCAATTCAAGATTACTTCACAAGGGTCTCCTAGTTCAAAGATCAACTAAGTGCTATTGGAGACATACTTGATGAGGATGAACTATTTATTACTGTTCCCATTGGTCTCACTAGACCTTGGGACTCATCCATATAGACTATGTGTGCCAGAAAGGAAAGTATGAAGTTTGACATATTATGGGAAGATTACATTCAAGAGGAAGCTAGAGTATCCAACAGAGAAGCTCTACTAAGAGAAGATGATCAAGCTCTATCCATCCACACTAAAGGAATAAAACAATCAAACTTCAAGAAGGGTAATCATAAACCTTCAAAGAAGAAGTTTAAAAAGAAAAAGAAGGATTACTCAAAGTATCAAAGCAACAACTGTCATAAGATTGGACACCTTGCCATAGAGTGTCCATCACCAAAGAATAATAACAACAATAGAGTGTCCATCGCCAAAGAATAATAACAACAATAAGAGACATCATGCTCATCTAGCTGAAGATGAGGATGAAGAAGAAGAAAGACCTTGAAAGAGAATAACTAGAAAAGAAGATGCAGAAGAATATGTACTATTATCTGCACTCTCTAGGTCTGTAACACCTAGAGAAGATACATGGCTTATTGATAGTGGTGCTTCAAAGAACATGACAGGGAAGAAGCAACTCTGTCAAGACTTGAAGAAAATATTTCTCCTCAAAAAGTATCATTAGGAGATGACTATCAATATCCCATCAAAGGTATTGGTGAATCAATCTACAAGCTTGACTCTAGGACTTCCATGAAGATGAAGGAAGTACTATATGTACCAGGTTTGAAAAAAAAAAGAACTTACTTTCCATCTCTGCTCTAGATAAGAAAGGATATAGATTTTCTTTTATAGATGGAAAAGGATCATGTGGTCCAAAGGAAAGACACTTGAAGATGTTGTAGTCATTGGTGAAGAAGAAGGAGGACTGTACAAACTCAAAGGACATCCAGAGACAACCCTCTGTCCATGAGACTAATAGCTCAAGTGAACTATGGCATAGGAGGCTTGCTCACATGAACTACAAAGCACTGCCCTATGTGAGCAAGGTGGTAAAGGGGTTACCGGATCTAAAGATTAATCGTGAGGGAACTTACAAAGGATGTGCAAAAGGAAAGAACATAAAGAATCCCTTTTCGAAAAGTGAAACCAATACTAAAGGTACATTAGAACTAATTCATTCCGATATATGTGGTCCTATGGCCTCCATATAATTAAGTGGATATGAATATTATGTCACATTTATTGATGACTATCCAAGAAATACTTATAACTAGATTGATGATTATAACTAGAATGAAATAGAAATCTGCTATTTTGTTTGGTTACTCAGTGTGTTAAGTAAAAATATATTTGATTCTTTGAAAATAAAGGACTATTATTATATATCATGTTACCATCCCAAGTAGAAAGAGTGTCTTTGGTAATTATAAAGAAAACATTTTATGTAATTAGCAAGAAAGACATAAGAGTATGAAATAAATGACTTGTTGTTGAGAATTAACAATTATGTGTTTATATCTCAAATCAATGTTATATATATATATATATATATGTGTGTGTGTGTGTGTGTGTGTGTGTGTGTGTGTGTGTGTGCGTGTGTGTGTGTGTGTGTGTGTGTGTGTGTTCATTGTAGATAGAAACATTAAGCACCATGTCACAATAAAATCCTGCTTAGTAACAACTTTATTACAATACATAGAAGGTGTATTAGAACTGATCTTTCATAATAGTCAAAAGTGAATAAAAAAATTTGCAAGATTGTTAGAAAGAAATTTCCAAAGTTATCATTGAAAAAGACATACTTTTCTTTCCTAAAAGATTATAGTTAAAACTATTTTCACAAATCAATGAGTTAAAAGACACAACTCAATGCAATCATAAATTAGAATAGGATAATCAAAGGTCTTGAGAAGAAATTACCAAAAAAGATGAAGAAATTTTTAGCCTGAAAAACTTTAATTAGAGGTTGCTTGAACAAATCAAAAGGTTAGAAGATGAGAAGCTAAAGAATCAAAATCTTGAAAATAAATTTAAAAAGACACAAAATGATGAGAAAATCTCCCATAAGGAACCATAATCAAAATTTGGTTGTGCAAATTAAAAATATGAGACATTAAAATTAAACACAATAAAAGTTAGATGAACTTGTCAAACAAATAAATCACTAGTAGACAAATAAATAATAATTGATCCTATTAAATTAGGAAAGTCATTAGACATAAAAATACAAATCTTGGAGAAAGGAACCAATATAGATTCATTCATAAAAAATTAGAAAGATGTGCATCTTTCTTGAATCTCATCAATCAAGAAATCACAAGACTTATCAAAAGATGATGGTTTCAAAACCAGTTATAAGATGCAAGG
The DNA here is from genome assembly GCA_001517045.1 of Pseudotsuga menziesii. Classification (NCBI taxonomy): domain Eukaryota; kingdom Viridiplantae; phylum Streptophyta; class Pinopsida; order Pinales; family Pinaceae; genus Pseudotsuga; species Pseudotsuga menziesii. The sequence goes on along the minus strand of LPNX010967499.1, from coordinate 412,562 downwards.
ATTTCTTAATGCCATCCTAATTGTTCTATGATGACATTTTAATCCTGTAGTTAGAAGCATTCAAAAACCAAGCTCTCCAAATATTTTTTGAACCTACTCAGTTTATATTTTCCCTTCTTAGTGAATGTGAACATTTTTCCATTGTCTTGGATGAACTCGTTGCCCTATCTTTCTTCTAGAATTGACCTATTTCCAAAGATATTGAAGTAAATCTATGTTTGACGTCCTTAGCTACCAATCGGAAAGGTTCTTTGACTTGTTGGTAGTGATCTCCATTTTCTTCTATAAATTGTATGGCTTCCATCTAGGTATGCATATTGATAATTCCTTGGATCACCTTGGCTATGTTCTCACTATTCCAGGTGATTCCCTGTTCAAAACTACTCAGTTGGTTCACTGAATTTTGAAAGTTTTTCTTGGTGGCCTCAAGACTATTAAGAAAGTATTTTTTTATATTGATGCTGTATAATTTGCATTGAAACTTTGCCAAGTGAAAAGTAGCATTTTCCATTGTTAACACCTCTATGTTGAACAGTTGAGGAAGAGGTATGATTGAGGAAGATAAAAGGATACATAAAATTTGCAAGGTTTAATAGTTTTGATTCCATTATTAAATTGCGCATAATGGTTAATTTGGCATGCAATCTAAAGGTGTAAATGTGATTTGGGTGAAATCTATGGTTTAAAATGGATCTGCTATGTAAAGATGCGCAGGAGATAAGTTACATGGAGAAGCAGATGTGGTTAACAAAGCTTAAAGATCAACGGTTATGGAATAAAGAAAACAAAATCTATGGCTGAGGGACAGTCCGCTGAATAAAGATGCACACTTGAAAAAATAAAAAGGGCTAGTGGAATGTGTACAACCAATCTCAATCCAACGGTTAAAGAAAAAAGTGAAAACCCATCGACGGTCATTATTGGTTCCGGAGGATAAAGTTACGAGATGGTTAAAAGGGAAAGGTGGTAGCGGAATGTAAACCATGTTCCACGTGGAAACTTGAAGTGAATTACGTGGAGAAAAGTAGTTTGGGAAAAATTGCTTGATGAGGGCTCCAGAAAAGGACCGTAGTATAAAGGTAAAGTTGACTTGGTTTAAAAAATCATTTCATTTGTGTGCTGCGGGTGAAAGGAAGGAGACAGTCCACCATCTTTTCAAGTCAACTTCTATGTGTTTACAATCACAGAAGAAGAGCATTTCGGGAAGACCAAGTATATACTTCATCCTTGAAAACAAGTGTTGCACGTCGTGGAGCTGCTTATTTGGGATACCTTGCAATCACTAAGTTGATTATAATCAAATGATCTGTTGTTAGAATCGAAGCATGTAGTTTTATTCCTAGTTGTTAGGGATATAGTTACAAAAAACTTTGATTAACTGATTATTCGGTTATTTGATCTTCTTGGGAAGATGTTATCTTTGTATATATTTGAATTTATTTTATGTATCGGGGGTTGGAACCCATATGTTTAGATTGATATTTTTGAGAACTTATTCATTTTTGAGAAAATAACAGAGCCGAATGCTATTGATCTCCAAAGATTCTCGTGTCATTTAATGTTACAGTCGGTGCCTTCTTTCCATGTGATTGTCTTCTAAGTGCTTACCTTCCATTATGTTTTCTTTCGTATATGAACATAGTGTTTAATAGTTTCAGAATTCATACAAGCCTATGCACTGGCTATTGATTTAGATATTCCACAAATATTTCTTCTAAAGTCGATATAGAATTCATCTTGTGATGCTTTATATTGATGGTTTGTTCATGTTTCTTCCTTATTCGCCTAAAATTAATGAATGACTATGATTAAGTGATTATCTTACCTTTGTTGGGATTCCGTGTATGAAGTTTTGTTCATCTTTATCTATTTGACTCCATTTCCCAATGGTATATGTGTTGTTTCAACCATCTACTTGATTTAAAATACTGATTTCATATATCTGGCCTTGTTATATATATATGTGAGAGATCCCTCTCTAGAAAGGAAAGCCAGTTTCTTTCTGAAGTGGTTTTTGATGTTACCTCGAGATCTACCTTTCACAACCTGGGTACATTCTGAGTGATAACAAATTGGCGTCGCTGCCATAGAACGAAGGTTCAAATATTCCCTGGGTATGAACGACATAGTTTCAGATTTGATTGTTGATGGTGAAGAACAGTCAAATATCAGCAAGGTTGTGCATCTTTCACCTGGCGACTCCATCTTCGAAGAATCCAGTTTTTAGAATTCCTATGGCGACTTGACTATCAAAAGATTGCAAAGTTTGAAGAGTTGATTCAGTATATTCATTTGTCAAGATGAGTTCTTTGTCTGCAAGGTATGCTTCTATGAATCCTTCTCACATTCCTGGTTTTCCAAATCGAATACCTAAAGTGGATTAGCAAACAAGTCTTCCAAAGTTTAAAGATCAAAAGAATGATGATGCTGCCCTTCATTTGGTTAGATTTCATATGCATATACATAAGCTGGGAGTTAAATTGCATGAGGATTCTTTAATGAAAATGTTCATGGCTACTTTAGAAGGAGATGCAAGGTCATGGTATGAAGGGTTACCATCAGAAAGTTTGTTTTCCCTTGCTGATTTTCATACAGTATTTCATGAACATTAAAAAAACCAATACCCCTCCTTATTGTTGGTTCAAGATTGTTGTACGCATGTTAAAGGTTTCATTGGAGATTTGGAAAACATGTATAGTGATGATGCGTTAATGGATGAAGAGCTTTTAGAAATTTTATATGAGAACCCATTTTAGAAAAAAGGAATACAAACTAATTGTCTTCACATTCAAGAGAACTCTCGGCAGTTAATAATTTCTTCCTCGACTGAAAGAGACATGAGCCAAAACTCGGATTCAACCAGCTACATTTCTTTTCCTGAAGTAGATGATAATTTGCAGTAGTCTTGTCAATCTTTGTGTGACTAAGAAGGAAGTTGAGATGTTCAATCAAACCCTTCTTCATATTATTCAACTTCTGAAGTTTTGTTTCAAGATGAGGTTGCTTATTCCCAATCAGAAAATTCATTTTTGCAGCAGCAATTTCCTCTAAGTTCTAATGCTTATGTGGGTGATTACATAAATAATTCTGATTCTACAAATTTTCAGTCTTATAGTCCCTCCACATATTTATTTTCTGAAAATACAATTAAAGAGAAATCAGACCTTGGATTAGAATTGGAAAAAGGATATGAGCATGAAGATGATCAGCTAAGTGATGGGAAAGAAGAGGGTTATACTCGTGATGGTTTTTTTGAAGATTGCGGTCAGCTTGTTAAAAAATATGTTAGTGATGGTTTTAAAGAAAATTTTAGTCTACTTATATATAATGAAAAGGAAGAGCAATCATGCCATCATTCTCAATATGTGAAAGAACCAACAGTGTGCAATAAACAAAGGGATCACAAAGAAGGAGACGAGGACTCTCAATGGAATGTTTCTTTAAATCTTTCCAATTCATAAACGTTTTGCCAAGAAGACATCTTTCTGTTTAATCTTGTTGAAGAACAAAATGATATTCCTCTTAAAGTGCTTGAGAAGAATGGAGTTGTAAATTTAGAAATATTAAACGAAGTTGCTGATATATCATTTAAAAACAATCATGAGAATTCCTTTCAAAGCTCTTTTAAAGATTGGTTTGATAGTATGCAAGAAGAGTTACTTTTTGGCAAGCCTTCTAATGGTAAGAAAATGACGGAGTATATTGAAGGTTGTCATGATTTTTATGATCCAGTAGCAGAATACATGGATAAATTTTTCAAATGGAGTAGTTGGTTATGCGTTTGCAGCAAAAGACAAATTTTTCATCATAGCCTATTGCTATTTTGTTCTTATGTTCTAATTTCAATCAAGCATGAGGAAGAAATGGAATTATTGGATAAATTGCTTGATTGGCTTCATTGGAAGTCGAATTTTGCTTGATTGGGCATTTGTGCTTAGTTAAGTAGGATAGGTAGGCATGAATAAGCTCGACATGGCGAGCATTTCTTTCAGTAGTTTTTAGTTTGGTTTCAGTTTCAAGTGAAATTTAGTTACAGGTTACAGGTTGACAGAGTGGGATTTGTTTGCAAAATGGTTTCAGTTGATGGTTCAGTTCAAAACAGGATGAGGATTTCAGAGAAAAATTAAGAGAAACCCAATGGATTTGGCACCTAGTCTACGAGTTCTTTGATACCTCACAGGGAGGATATCATCCCCAGTTGGAGCCAGTTGTTAACACCTCTATGTTGAACAGTTGAGGAAGAGGTATGATTGAGGAAGATAAAAGGATACATAAAATTTGCAAGGTTTAATAGTTTTGATTCCATTATTAAATTGAACATAATGGTTAATTTGGCATGCAATCTGAAGGTGTAAATGCGATTGGGGTGAAATCTACGGTTTAAAATGGATCCACTATGTAAAGATGCACAAGAGATAAGTTATGTGGAGAAGCAGATGTGGTTAACAAAGCTTAAAGATCAACGGTTATGGAATAAAGAAAACAAAATCTACGGCTGAGGGACAGTCCGCTGAATAAAGATGCACACTTGAAAAAATAAAAAGGTCTAGTGGAATGTGTACAGCCAATCTCAATCCAACGGTTAAAGCAAAAAGTGAAAACTCATCGACGGTCATTATTGGTTCCGGAGGATAAATTTACGAGATGGTTAAAAGGGAAAGGTGGTAGCGGAATGTAAACCATGTTCCACGTGGCAACTTGAAGTGAATTCCGCAGACAAAAGTAGTTTGGGAAAAACTGCTTGATGAGGGCTCTAGAAAAGGACCGTAGTATAAAGGTAAAGTTGACTTGGTTTAAAAAATCATTTCATTTGTGTGCCGCAGGCGAAAGGAAGGAGACAGTCCGGCATCTTTTCAAGTCAACTTCTACGTGTTTACAATCACAAAAGAAGAGCATTTCGGGAAGACCAAGTATATACTTCATCCTTGAAAACAGGTGTTGCACGTTGTGGAGCTGCTTATTCAGGATACCCTACAATCACTAAGTTGATTATAATCAAATGATATGTTGTTAGAATCGAAGCATGCAGTTTTATTCCTAGTTGTTAGGGATATAATTATAAAAAACTTTGATTAACTGATTATTCAGTTATTTGATCTTCTTGGGAAGATGTTATCTTTGTATATATTTGAATTTATTTGATGTATTGGGGGTTGGAACCCATATGTTTAGATTGATATTTTTGAGAACTTATTCATTTTTGAGAAAATAACAGAGCCGAATGTTGTTGATCTCCAAAGATTCATGTGTCATTTAATGTTACAGTCTATGCCTTCCTTCCATGTGATTGTCTTCTAAGTGCTTACCTTCCATTATGTTTTCTTTCGTATCTGAACATAGTGTTTAATAGTTTCAGAATTCATACAAGTTATGCTTTGGCTATTGATTCAGATATTCCACAAAGATTTCTTCTAAAGTTGATATAGAATTCATCTTGTGATGCTTTATATTGATGGATTGTTCATGTTTCTTTCTTATTCGCCCGAAATTAATGAATGACTGTGACTAAGTGATTATCTTGCCTTTGTTGGGATTCTGTGTATGAAGCTTTGTTCATGTTTATTTATTTGACTCCATTGCCCAATGGTATATGTGTTGTTTCAACCATCTACTTGATTTAAAATATTGATTTCATATATTTGGCCTTGTTAAATTTATATGTGAGAGATCCCTCTCTAGAAAGGAAAGCCAGTTTCTTTCTGAAGTGGTTTTTGATGTTACCTCGGGATCTACCTTTCACAACTTGGGTACATTCTGAGTGATAACATACATAATGTTAGAATACTTAGAGGCTTTCATTCAATAGTCCTTGTGGCCTTTCTTAAATAGCCATGTTGTCTTGGCTAACTTATAAATTTCAAATTTACCTATTCCTAGCAAGTCTCATACAATTCGGTAGTTGTTTCCCTAACATCTCATAACACTATCTTGGTATGCTCTGCTCATTGGTTGATTATCCGACATCTTAGTTGTTGAAATATTGTAACTTCAAAGGATATTCTAAATGTATTTTACTGATGTAACCCAAGAGAGATGTCATTATTCCTCTGTTGGGATGTTACTATTGTAATTGGTCATCATAGAGTCATGAGGTAAAGCCTTCATTGTAATTTGGGTCAATAGCACCCCTATGAATATTATAATATATTGTTTTGAGTCTTCCTAGGTGAATTCAACCTAGACACTTTAGTGGGGTCGGCTTGTTAGGGTAGAAAGTCAAGTAACTTAAAGTGTATAAATAGAGTAGTTGTGCTCCTCATTAGAACATAGACTCGCTCACTTGTGTAGTGCATGAGAGAGAGAGAGATAGACATATATTCAAGGAGGAGAATACTTGTTTTGGGGTTTTATCCTATACATCTTATATATAGGAAGTGTGTGTTGGGTTTTCTTCCCCTTGACCATTTCCTAAGATAAATAATATGTCTATCTTATGATTTTGTTTCTTTGATTGATTCTGCATATGCTACTGTTATGAATTTGGATTAAGCACGAATGATATCTAGTCTAGAATATGAAATCTTAACATGATATCAGAGCTAGCCTTAACATGACAACTTTCACAAGGTGAAACACTCTCTCCTCCCTCTCCGAAATAAATTAGGGTTTCTGTAAAATTTAGAGTTTGGAAGATCTGCTTGCATGGAAATTTGTACCTCCTTAGACCACATCTATTGAGTCGTAGATCGAAGTTTTTGGGTGGTTGAATCTTTGGGAAAGGAAAACCCTAGTTTGGACTTGAACCAGAAAACTAGAACCAAAATTTTTGCAGAAGCTACAATCTCGCAAGTAAGATTTAAAGGGTGAAGATTTGGGATCTCCAGAACTTAGTTGGACCAACCAACTCGCCTCAGTCAAGCACATCTCCTGGTAAGGTCAGATTTTCATTTTGAAAATTTTCAAGTTTTAGTGACCTACTAGATAGGATGGCCCCAAGCACTAAGCTTGAGGACAAGCTTGAATCCATAGAAAAATTCCTAACCTAGAAGTATAGGATTGGTCTCATTCTGAAAGAGAATGGTCTTGAGAAGTACATCAAGAATGGAGTTATAGAGCCAATAGAAGTTGAAGCTAAGTAGAAGCATGAATAAGACCTAATCAAGGAAATGAGGATCATTGTTGATTTTATTAAAGTTCACTAGACCCCTCAAGTGTCATCTAAGAATACAACAAAGAAAATGTATGATGCACTTTCCAGAATGTATGAGGGAAAGAACATCAATAGAAAGATGAATTTGAGAGATCAACTGAAGGGCACCAAAATGAGCAAAGGAGAATCAATTCAAGATTACTTCACAAGGGTCTCCCAGTTCAGAGATCAACTAAGTGCTATTCGATAGACCCTTGATGAGGATGAACTAGTTGTGACTGCTCCCAATGGTCTCCAACAGAGAAGCTCTACTCATAGAACATGATCAGGTTCTAGCCATCCATACTAAAGGCATAAAACAATTAAACTTCAAGAAGGGTAATCATAAACCTTCAAAGAAGAAGTTTCAAAAGAAAAAGAAGGATTACTCAAAGTATCAAAGCAACAACTGTCATAAGATAGGACACATGTCCAGAGAGTGTCCATCACCAAAGAACAACAACAATTAGAGACATCATGATCATCTAGATGAAGATGACGATAAAGAAGAAGAAAGACCTTAAAAGAGACTAACTAGAGAATAAGATGTAGAAGAATGTGTACTATTATCTACACTCTCTGGGTCTGTAACACCTAGAGAAGATACATGGCTTATTGATAGTGGTGCTTCAATGCACATGAAAGGGAAGAAGCAAACTTTATCAAGACTTGAATAAAATATTTATCCTCAGAAAGTATCATTAAGAGATGACTATCAATATCCCATCATAGGTATTGGTGAATCAAGCTACAAGCTTGACTATGGGACTTCCATGAAGATGAAGGAAGTACTATATGTACCAGGTTTGAAAAAAAATAACTTACTTTCCATCTCTGCTCTAGATAAGAAAGGATATAGCATTTCTTTTATAGATGGAAAACTACTCATGTGGTCCAAAGGAAAGACACTTGAAGATGTTGTAGTCATTGGTGAAGAAGAAGGAGGACTGTAAAAACTCAAAGGACATCCAGAGACAACCCTTGTCCATTAGACTACTAACTCAAGTGAACTATGGCATAGGAGGCTTGCTCACATGAACTACAAAGCACTGCCCTATGTGAGCAAGGTGGTAATGGGGTTACCAGATATGAAGATTGATCATGAGGGAACTTGCAAAGGATGTGCGAAAGGAAAGAACATCAATAATCCCTTTCTGAAAAGTGAAGCAAAGACTAAAGGTACATTAAAACTAATTCATTTTGATGTATGTGGTCCTATGCCCTCCATATAATTAAGTCAATATGAATATTATGTCACATTTATTGATGACTATTCAAGAAATGCTTGGATATACTTCTTGAAGAACAAGAGTGAAGCGTTTGAGAAATTCAAGGAATTTAAAGCCTTGATAGAGAACCATTTAGAAACAAGAATCAAGACATCGAGATCAGATAATGGTGGAGAATAGACTTCAAATGAATTTGAATCATTCTGTAAGGAGGTAGGAATCAAGAGGAATTAACTACTCCCTATAATCCTCAACAGAATGGTATTGCAAAAAGAAAGAATAGAACCATTATGGAAGTAGTGAAAACAATGATTCATGACCAAGACCTCCCAATGCACCTATGGGTTGAAGCAGCAAGAACAATCGTATATGTGCAAAATAGATCATACCACGGTGCCCTTGGATTTAAGACTCCTAAATAGATGTATACAGAAAAGAAACGTGAAGTGAGCCATCTCAATATATCTGGTTTCCCGGTATATGTACATATTCCAAAAGAGAAGAGAACCAAGTTGGATCCTTCTAGAAATAATGGAATATTTGTTGGATACCATGAAGTCTCTAAAGCCTTTGGGATATACATTTCAGGATTCCACCATATCGATATTATTAGGGATGTAACATTTGATGAAGAGACAACTCTTAAGGAATCCAAAAGTTGTCATCTTGAAGGAGTACATGAAGAGGATGTACCTCCCAGAATGGTAGAAGTTGAACCCTCTCCTGAAATAGTAGCATATGAAGATCATGATATGCTAGAAGCTCAGGAACCCCCTACTATGGATATCTCTCTAAAGAGAAAACCTACTTGGGTAAGATAAATCATACAAGAAGTAAAGCGATATGGAGCTCCAGAAGGCTCCACAAGAACAAGCAAAAGATCAAAGCCACACTCCAACTATGTAGCTTTGATGTGTGACCTTGTAGATCAAGAACCTGCTAGCTATGATGAAGTTGCACAGAAGAAAGAATGGGTTGTGCACAGAAGAAAGAATGGGTTGAAGCAATGATATGGAAGAATACCAATTGATATTGAAGAATGATGTTTGGGATATAGTACTCAAACAAAAAAACAAGAGTGTGGTATATTTGAAATCGATCTACAAGATAAAACATGTTGTTGATGGAAGTGTTAAAAAGTACAAGTAAAGATTTGTGGCTAGAGGATTCTCTCAGAAAGAGGGAATTGATTATGAAGAGACATTTTATCTAGTAGCAAGGTACACTTGCACCAGAACCATCATGGCACTTATAACACTCGCTTAGGAGTGGTCCCAGCCTCAGTGGCAAGGATGCTCTATGATGAGTCCTCACAGATGTCGTAGTATAACACTCATTTGGGAGTGGTCCTAGCTTTAGTGGCTAAGGATGTTCTATGATGAGGGCCAACACATAGGTGTGATTAAGATCTGCAGCTGCAGACAACACTCTTGTATGGAGAGCATTCCTAGATGTATATGTAGATACTATAGTATAACACTCACTTAGGAGTGGTCCTAGATTTGGAAGTTGAGGATGCACTAGGATGAGTCCTCATGGACGACAGGACCTGCATCTAGGTGTGGTCGAGATCTACATTCAGTTGTAGATGATTCATCTAGTCAATACTATGGACCCTCCTCGTTAAGGAGGAATAGGATGATGGAGGATTGCATCATCCTTGGACCTATGTCCTAAAGTGACAGGGACTGATCATCCTGTAAAGAGATTATGTGTATTGCAGGTAGCGTGGCAGTGAAAGATCGAGAAGATCAAAAGTGCGGATGCAAAGGATCAAGAAGATCAAAATGCTACAGCAAAGGAATGAAGATCAAAGTGTTGCTACGAAGGATCAAGAATATCGAAATGATCCTACGAAAGGATCAAATATTGAAGTGCGGCTGCAAAGGATCAAGAAGATTGAAGTGCTACTGCAAAAAATTGAAGATCAAATTACTGTTGCAAGGGATCAAGAAGATCGAAGTCCTGCTACCAAGGATCAAATGATCGAAGTGCTGCTGCAAAAGGATCAAGTGATTGTGTGCTGCAGAATATGAAGACATTGAAGACTAACTGTTCCGGATACAGATGAATATTGAAAACTTCCTATGATGTATAGATGTATTACCTCGATACTGCTAAATATATTCTCTCTTGTTACTCTTATAGTCTATGATGATGTTGTCGATAGAATAACCTTTTGATTAAGGGGGAGTGTTGAAATATTGTAACTTCAAAAGATATTTTAAATGTATTTTGATTATGTAACCCAAGGGAGATGTTATTATTCCTCCGTCGAGATGTTACTATTGTAATTGGTCATCATAGAGTCATGAGGTAAAGACTCCATTATAAGTCGGTTCAATAGCACCCCTATGAATAATATAATGTATTGTTTTGAGTCTTCCTAGGTGAAGTCAACCCAAATAGTTCAGTGGGGCTGACTTGTTAGGGTAGAAAATTCAAGTAACTTAAAGTGTATAAATAGAGTATTTGTGCTCCTAATTAGAACATAGACTCACTAACTTGTGTAGCGCATAGGAGAGAGAGAGAGACATATATGCAAGGAGGAAAATACACGTTTTGGGGTTTTATCTTATACATCTTATACATAACAAGTTTTTGTTGGGTTTTCTTCCCCTTGAGGGTTTCCCAGGATAAATACTGTGTCTATCTTGTGATTGTGTTTCTTTTAGGGACTATGCATATGCTACTGTTGTGAATTTCGATTAACCATCGATGATATCTAGTCTAGCATATGAAATCTTAACATTAGTCAAACCTCTTTCCTCTGCAAGCAATATTATGAAATCTACACATTCGGTATGACTTGTTGGATCCTTCATTTTGAAGAGGATAAAAAAAGGCAGAAGAAGAGAAGACCAAAGAAAGAAGTTGCAAAAACGAGGTAACGACCACACCAAATTTTCAACTAGTTTTGGACCCACTCTACAAGTATAAAAGGAAGCAGAGGATAAGCAAGGAGGAGGAGGAAATAAGGAAGCAACAGTGTGCATGGAAAAATAAGAGAATCATAGTATCAGAAGATCAAAACCAACCAAATACAAAGACTATTAGATATGTAACAAGAGTTATGTAGATGGGTTTTCAGTTTCATTTGTATAAGATTATATCCTGTGACGTGTAATTCCATGGTGATTGTAAGGCATTAGAGTAATGATGTCGGTTGTTGCAGTGAAGATATTATTTATATAACAAAAGGATTATTGGGCCCTTCAAATTTATGTGTTGATAATGTCTCTATTATGTTTATTTGTGTTGGCTGTTATGAGTTAGTTGAATGAATAATGAATACAATTAAGTCTTGTTGTGATATAGTTGGGTAATGATGTTGAGATGCTTGTTATTGTAAACTCTTAATTGTACCATACAGTTAACTAGTACCTATATTATACCATTCTTGGTTGTGCTTCGGATGAGACTTTCCCCCTTAAGGGGATTGAAAATGGCAACACACTAAACTACAACGTTCCCCTTTTGTTGGCCCATGCGTAAGAACCTTGGTATCAATTTTGGCCAACAAATGGTTTCATTGCCAAGACCTTGTTTTTAATGGTATATTGTTAACTGTATGGTTGCCTTTGTAGTAACGAATCATATCTAATATTGGTGGGAGAAGAAGCTTGACTATTTTGCAACCAAAGAGGCCGAATTACAAGTGTGGGAAGTATCCAACTTCAGACAATATATTTTCTACAGAGGTCCACCTCTAGACCAATATGAATTCTTATGGGTTTAATTTCCAATTAACCTAGTAAAGTGACTATGACGACTTACAGAAGTGTTTGAGTGTCACAAAAGACATATAAAGATTGTTAAGTGGAATCCAAGGGATCTGATCAAGCTAAATCAACTAGACTCACCTTTGATCATAGACATTGATTTATGGGTAGAAAGTTATTTGCTTGGCTATATTAAGGAATTTGTAGCCGAAAACAAGCAATTTGCATTGAAAGCTAAAGACGAACTTAGAACATGACCAAGGGAAAGAATTTTGAAAGAAGTGTCGTTGTGGATTAAGTAAGACCTAATTGGTTGAATTTGGGTATGTTCCTCTAAATTAGATTAGAATGGAGGAGTGAGCCCCCCGCGCCTAGGGGAAAAGTTAGGGTGATGTTGTTACGTTGTGGAAGGTATATCTATCATCAATGGAGGGGGATGCCAGTGTTGAAGCTAGGGCTGAGAAAGTAGAACGAAGAGTAGAAATTAGAGAAAAATGGTGGAAAGAAAATATAAGAAAAGCACGGAGAAGAAGCACGCAATTTGAAGAAAACATAAGGAATGGAGAAAATATCTAAGAAATCCAAGAGGAGTTACGCTAGATGAAGTAGAGAGAGGAGCTAACTAGTGCCTTATTAAGAGAGAATGGAATGGAGGTGCCAAAAAATACATCAAAATGAAGCTGGGGGGAAGGCTCAAGTAGGAGGAAAGATAATGAAGACTAGTTTCCACGTAATGAAGTGCTCTATCAAATGCCAGACTCAGCCCTGAATGAAGATGAAGATTATCAAGAACTATCAGGACATGCAAAAAATGAAATTACTGCAAAAATTGAACCCCTCATTAGCGTAGAAACAAGCACTAGAAGAAACATAGCTAGCACTCCCCTGGTTGACCCTGAGGAGCACTTGCGAAATTTGGTAACAAACCCTCAAAATTTTGTTTTGTAATTACCTTAGCATAGTTAGATGAATAGTAATGCAAGGATTTGTATTAATAGGAACTTCAACTGCAACTATGGCGGGAGCACCAACAGGACCGCCCCTGAAATTTCTAGGATTTTGGGGGAATGGCGAAGAAGATGACGGATGACAACATTGGTTTATTTGAGAAGCAATATGGAATTCCAGAGTGACCTCAGTAGCGTACAAATTAGTATAATTATATATGACTCTCTCTGGAAAGGTCTTACAGTGGTACACGAGGTTGATCTAGAGATGGAGTAAAAACACACCAACTCCTACTTTAGAAAAAACAAAGAAACTGTTTCCAGATGAGTTTTCACAACCAAAGTTTGAACAACAAGATGTTGTGGAATTGATGGAAATCTAGAAAATGCACAAAGAATCATCCCGGGGATAGACATGAAAGTTTAGAGATATGCTAACCAAACTAAAGTATTCAATCCATAAAGCACATCATAAAGAGTGGTTTATTCAATGGTTGTTGACATTATGAGGATACCTCTATCACAACACGTAATATACTCACCCAGAACTACATTAGAGTAGGAAATGCATATTGAGGTGATGGTAAACTATCAATACTGCATGGGCATCAATATTGGAACTTCATCCTCTTCTGGAGAACTAACACATGTGAATAATACCTTGGCAGAAATAATTGAGAGACTTCAATATTTGAATGTACCAAAAGTATCCCGACCATCGGTATGGTGCATTGGTTGCATGACAAAGGGACGTCATGCCTTAGAATGCTCATGACAAGAGCAGGGCAAGTCCCTCCAAGTGAACAGTTTAATGTAGGGCCAAGTGTGACAATTATGCAGGTTATTGTAGCAGATATGTTTCACTTAGAAGGACGACCATCACACTCAGATCCTCTAAGTGATTCTCCCCATGATTTCTACGAGATATGCAAATAATTTGGTCATCCACCATGATTTTTCCCAATCCTACAGAAGTACTCTTCAATACCCAACATGGTCTATTATGAATTATGTGGATCTATTAAATAGTATTGAGCAATGTGGAGCCTTGGATTCCCTTTACGTAGAGGTTGGACCAATATATATTACAAGTAGTTGGTTAAACCCCAAGGACCGGAGGGGAAGGCCAAGGAAGAGGATTTTAAATAGGAAGAGGAGGAGCTCACACAGGACCACTACAATGCTACAACTGTAATGAAATCAACATTTGGATTATGACTATCCTCTTCCCAAAATACCATGGTGTACTATGTAGGAATGCCTTGATTCCATTACTAAATGGGAATATCACACAAGAAGATTGACCAAATTTATAAACTGTGAACCCTGATAAGACCGAACTACAGTAGGATTTGTTGTCACGCGAGTAGGCGGAAAAGATGGATAGACCAATGGCGACCAAACTCTTTGATGATTCGAAAGGAAACACCAAAGAATAATAAATACATTATATTTTAGTAGAATGAGATATACCAGGAAGCCAGGGATGTGTTTGGTCGATTAACAACTCCACAACTCTTAAAGAGTACAATACGATCTCACTAGTTCGGGGAGTATAATACAAGTGTTAAGGGCAAGGGATCATGTACTAATAAATCAAAGGAATTTGTTTCACTATAGTTCCACTTGCTAAAGAATATATTGGAAGATGAGAAAGCCACTCAGAAATTATGAGGTGCGCTTTACAACCTTTTCAATGTTCCATTTACATAGTTATAAGACCTTCCTAGAAAAAATCCTTCTTGATCGTGCTGTAACTTTTCAAGAACTTTGAATGTACTCCTATAGGATAAGTGTGAAATTCCAAAAGGACTTTGTGTTCAAGTTGAGAATTATTACATAAATATAGGTGATCCTGGTACCATAATGAATAATTCTTCCACCCAAATTTATCTAGTGAACTAGGGTCCTCTTGTTGTTGGTGAAGTATCTTGCATGTCTTTTGATCTTATTTCCATTATATCCTTGCTTATTCCACCCAATCAAATTGCATAATGGAAATAGCACAAAGTAGCCTCTATGCCATCTTCTTTTCTTGAAAGTGTATCTGCCACCACATTATGTTTTTTTTGTAGATATTTTTAAAGACATAACCTAGCATATTTGTAACCCATTTTTGTTTCTCTTCTAAATATAATCGTTGTTCCAAGAATTACCTAAGACTATTATGATAAGTTCTTATCTTGAAGTGTCTTCCTATTTAGGTAAGGGCGCCATTTCTTAATTGCATGCAATATGAACAAGGTTTCCTTTTCATAAATTGGTTTGAGTAAGTTTTTCCCTTTAAGTTGGAAACTTTGAAAGAAAAGTGGCCTTCCTTCTTGCATAAAAATTACACAAATTCCATGCCCTAAGACATCATATTCGACCATAAAGGTTTTTGTGAATTCAATCATTAGTTGTACACATAGCCACTTTTTTCAAAATCTTTGGTTTCTTCTCAAGTCCAATAGAATGCCTCCTTTTCCAATATCATTGATAGAGGTGCTACTATTTGACCTTAACTCTTAATGAAATTGTGGTAATATCTTTTCAATCCTAAGAATCTTGTAAGGTTCTTTGAGGTTTTATGAATTGGACATTCCATGATATCCTTAATTTGGTTAGGATCTAGTTTGATGCTTTCATGAGATACAATATGACTCAAATATTACACTTAATGAATCCCAAAGGCACACTAATAATGTGTGGCATATAATCGGTTCCCCTCCAATAGTTTTAAGACCGTGTCAACATGTTGTACATGCTCTTCCCAATAGTTTTTGTAGATTAGTATATCATCAAAAAATACTAACACAAATTTTCCAAGGAAGGATTTAAAAATATAATTCATCAAGATTTGAAATGTAGAAGGTGATTTGGTAAATCCAAATGGCATCACCAAAAATTCATAATGACCTTCAAGTGTTTTGAAGATTGTTTTTCAAATATATTATTTCCTAATTCTAATTCGAGGATAGCTAGAATTGAGATACAACTTGGTAAACAAAATTTCTCCATGCAATTCACTAGTAAATCATCAATGAAAAGAATATGAAACTTTTTAATGGTCATTTGATTGAGCTCTCTATAATCTAGACACATATACCATGAACCTTGGTTTTTGTGAACCATCACCATTGGTGTGGAGACAACACTTTGTCTAGGTTGAATAATGTCTTCATCTAACATTTCTTGAACAATATTTTCAATCTCACACTTTTGTGCAGATGGGTACGTGTAGGCTATAATGTTAGGTGCCACACTTCTTGGTTGCAAGTGAATAGCATGGTCATGTTATTGAGTAGGTGGAAAAACTTTATACATCTCTCCAAATTCCTTAGGATGATTATCAATAACGTGTTGTAGATCCATTGGAATTGAGGGTATAGATGCTTAAACATCCAATGAGTATAATTGTGCAATTACTCCATGGTGTCCCTCTTTTACCATTTTTTTTCATATTGTTAGAGCTTATCACTTTATAGGGCTTCCCTTGAATACCTTGTAGTTCAATTTCCTTTCCTTTTGAAGAGAATCTCAAGAAAATATCCTAAAAATTAGGAGTTGTTCCCAATCATTTTACCCACTAGACCCCTAGTATGACATCAACAACACCCATTTGTATTGGCATCATTGGACTATCCAATATGTTAAATCAGTAATTTGTTTCTTCAATTTTGGTTTTGTTTCTTAAATTTTGGTTTGATTTCCTTTTTCTTTCAAGTTATTCATTTACTTTATTTTTATTTTTCCTCCTTTAGGAAATTTTGTTTAGTGTTTACATGAAATTTTGAGCCTGCTTTTGAAAATTTTAGTTTTAAGCCATAGGTTTGTTTTTGGTTAAAGGGTTTTTAAAGTCATTATATCAAATAATGGACTCCTATAGCATACTCTGAGTTTGTCATACATAATCATTATCCTAACAGTTTTTAAACTCCACACAAAATGCCCAAAAGCTGAAAAACCGCGAGAAAATAGCACCATAATTATTCTTGTAGCGCTGGGGTAAAAAAATACCAAAGCCGCGCTACAAGAATATCGCGACCTTCATTTTTACCGATTTTCTAGCAAAATTTTGTCGGGATTTCAAACGCTGAATGACTAATCCCGTGCTGTGAGTTGTTTGCTACGTGTGAGCTCCAAAGTTATCATGATTCCAAGTGGTTCCAGGTCGTGAAGCAAATCGTGGCTATCATTACTCCTAATGCGGTTTGGTTTGACAGGTAGCCGCGTAATTCAGTCTAATGTGACATGAGTTGTCATTTGCATGCACTATCAAAGATGAAGGAGTTCGTGGGGTAACCATAACTGCTGAAAAGCCAGATTGTGTCGATGCAGAACAAAGGCAAGGTTATTAAGGCTGCACGGGAAATTAGGGCTCTTTAATTTCGCCGCTTGCAGTAAAATTGGTTGTTGAAGGACATCTGTACATTCGAGGAGAAGAACTTGACAACTCAGGGCATGATTTTAAACCACTTTAGTCGATCAATTAACAAGTATTTCATGATAAACCCATATATCTGCAAATTTGGGGTTTTTTCGGCAGGCTTCATTTTATCAAAATTGATCGATGTAAATGTTAAAATGTGCTATGAAATGAAAATTCATCCAAGGAAGTAGCTGCCTGGGACATGTTGAGATGCTCTGTTAAGGGGAAGACTAAAAATTAGCTTATTATTGGACTATGCATTTGTTGAAGTTTCAAAGAGGCAGGGTCGAAAACTGTGTATGTCATGAGGATTTAAATATCAATACTGCTGCTGGTGCAACATAAGAGAAAATATCTAGACTTTTAAGACAATATGAAGACCTAGACATCCTAAACACTTAGTTTTCACTGCATGATTAAAAGCTGATCAGTTGGTCTTGAGGTCAAGATTGAAATAAGAAATGAACAGAGTATAAGATTATCATCCTTGTCTTTTCAACACAAGGTTCCTGTCTGCAGTTTAAGGAGAGTCCCTTGTCTGAATGAATAATGTACATGATACCTAGTTTCCTTAACAATACAGAAGGTACCTAGTTTCCTTAACAATACAGAAGGAACTGAATATTTAAGGTTGCAGGGAGACTTAAGTTGTTAGGTGTGGAAGTTTATTGTTTTTGAAAGCAGATGGAGGCAACGAAGAGTTGATAATAGATGAAAGCCTAGTACCAGCTTGATATTTACACTGTTGAGAGCTGAAAGTGATAAGTTTGAGATTGTTGTTGCCTTATATTCCTCTCATACAACCTCTGAACAATCTGCAATCAATTTAGAAGGTTTCCAGCAAAGAAGAGTTTTGAATAAAGCAGGCATCCATCAGATCATAAACTGAAACCTAAAGCCACATAGTTTCCATCCCTGGAAGAAAAAGATGGGTAAGAGTGGTAAAGTCAACAGAGCAGAACCAACTGATGTAGGGTGGATTGAAAACCTCCCTGGATGTGTTGAATTGTTTCAGCAAGCAGGTTGGATGGAATTTTTTAAGAACATAGATGGATATAATGCAGAAGTATCCTGTAAGTTTGCTCAAGGCTTTAAAATGACATGGTGACCTTTAATACTCTTAAATTCAAACTGACAGTAGAGTCGATCTCAGAAGCCACAGGGATTAAAAATGAGGGTGAACCATGGTTCAAGAAGCTGCCTTTTGACTTTGATCCACAAAGATATCTTTTACCAAATGTCATCCCTAATTGGAATAAAGGCATCCTTATTCAAAATTTCAGAAAGGAGTGGGTTGAGCCAATCAGGATACTATAGAGCTATGTTACTTGTGAGGGCAGGTACGCTTATGTATACAAGTACCACTTCAGGTTTTTGCAACACATGGTGGGGGTGTCAAAGATGAGCTTGCCATTTTTCTTTTTGAAAAGCTTGCAGAAAATGTCCAGTAGGGTTAAGCAGCATGACGATCATACATCTCAATCAATCTTTCATCATGGGCTGATTAAACTGATTATTAACACTGTTTTGCAACATGAAGGGAAGACCTGGGACTTTTTTATCTTTTGGTCTGGTTTTCAAACCAAAGAAGAAGATCAGAAACCTAAGAGGCAAGCTGACAAGGGTAAGTTTTTGATGAGAAAATTAGGACAAAATCCTAAGCTTGAGGTTAAAGAAGAGGTCAAAACTGAAAAAATATCAGAGCAGGTGGATGAGGATAGTAAAACCAAATTGTTTTCACCCAGTCTTAAAGGCAAGTACTCATTGTTTGTAGATGAAGAAGAGCAACCTGAGCAGTTTTTGGCACCTGCAGAGGATTCTCATGAAGAGAAAACTGTTGATAGAAAGGATATTGTTGTACCTAAGGAGAATATTCGAACTCAACAGAGAAGCCCCATTACTATATTGTCTGATGATGAAGGTTACCTGTTAGAAGAGGAGCAAGTAGAAAAAACTACAGTTGAAGCTGAAACCTACAGATAAATTCCTACTTCAGGTAGCAAAGCAACAAAACCTAACAGAAAGAGGAGTAAACTTGAAGTAGTAGAGTTGGCTGCTATCCAGCATCAAGGAAAGGAGCTGAAAATGCTGGGAGAAATAGCATCATATTGGAGACCTAAAACTAGGTCAAAGAACAAGTTAAGACTGAACATGAAAAAACTGCTCAATCCCAAGTTAAACATAAATGAAGTTACTGTGTTAGATGATGTATCTCCTGATGAAAATACAGAAATTAAGAAAGCTAGCAAAAAAGGGAAGAAGCCAGCAGCTGTAAAAGCTTCTTATGTGCATCCTGCAGAAGTCAAGAGTTCATCAAAATCATTAGAATATTCAAGCAAGCCTGCACCTAAATTATCTAAAATGTTTTTTGAAATAAGAGATGATCTTTTAAAACAGTCACAATTGAAAAAAGAAGCTCCTTCAGTTGAAGTAACAGGTGAGGAAAATCCTAGTATTATAGACACTCCTACAGACCCATTAATTGATGATGCAGATATCTTCAAGAGGCTTGAATTTCCTTGGAAGCCCACAGATGAACAAGAAGCTATGACAGAAAAGGTCATTGACACAGACAAAGAGAACTTGCAGAAGACTGTCAGGCAGTACAGGCAGCAAATGACTTACATGCAGGATGTTAATGATGGATTAATGATGGATAATAGAAGACTTAGAGAGGATCTTCAGGATGTAAATGACCATTTCCAGGAGTTGACAGCAGTAGCAAAGGAAGCACTAAAGAGGAAAAGGGCTACTGACATGCATTGTACAGAGTTGGAAAGGACAATCCAGGACCTGCAGCAGAGAAACAAGGAGCTTATCAAGAAGATAGATGACATGGAGCAGGAGCAGAAGAAAGCTAAGAGAAAAGATCAAGCACTAGATGGAATTGCTCTCTTAGCTGAGGTAGCAAAAAATCTATGAAGCAGTTGTTCATTTAGTTAGTTGTTATCTTTTTGATAAACACATATGTTAGTGATTTACTATTTTTAGCATATTTTGTAATTTTGTAACTTTATACATTTTACTTTACCTCAGCGAGTTGATAGAGGCAGTTAGGGTTTTAGACCCAACTGATTTTGTAAAGAAACACTATTTAGAGATATAGGAAATTCATTGATAGGGTTCTAATTTTTGGGAGCTACAGGAGGTGTGCAGACTGTTTGTATCTTCAGACTTGTTTAGAGCTAAGTATTGTGACTCTTGTAAGCATTTGCTGATGAAATTATGAGATATATATGACTTTTACCCTTCAGTTTTTTCTGTGTTGGCTTCATTATTGAACTTGTTTAGTTTCTTAATAGATATATTCATTGCTGGTTAATGTGTGTTTGCTGGTAATGCTTGTCTGTTATGTATGAACCTCAGCATAGTCTTTCTGTTGGATCTTGTTGATATATCATGCATCTTTATCATCTTTTGTTTATGATTTAGTTGTTATTTGGCTTCTGAATGTATTCCCTGATTGTTCCTAAAGCTTACAACCATTAAATCATACCAAAAACCCTAAACTTAGTCTATTTTATTGAATTTTATCTTGATTGTGTGTTGGCTTGTTTCTCTGGCCTTAGAAACAATTTCTGGCACAAACACAATACATACTCCCCCAAAGTAATATTAATGCTATGATATTTCCCTGAAAAATTTATGGTGCCTCCATCTACAATCATTACTTGAAACTTTGGTGCTAGATATAGAATAAACTAAGAAGTTTGACTAATTTGGAATTAATGAATTTATGTGTACTACCAGAATCAACCAACGTAATTAACTTTTTCTTTTTGATATATCCTTCAATCTTGAGAGTTTGAGTGCTAATGCCGACCAATGCATGGAAAGATATGGCTGGAACAATATTTTCTAGATAAACCTCTTTAGAGTGTTCTGGTTCCAAATGTTCTTCATCTTCATAGTCTATGTAGAATAATTTCTTCCCATTACACTTATGCCATTTACTGCACTTTCTATCACAATTGAAACATGTTCCCTTTTTTGTTCTTTCCTCCACTTGCCAACGCATTAACCTTGTAGGCTGAGTCAGATTTGGGAAGGAAAAATTTGTCTGTATAGGTATTAGTAGCATCCCTTCTAGTAGCCATATTTTTACTTTCAACTTTTCACTTATTTTTCATTTAAGTGATTCAATCAATCTACCCTTCATATCCATTTGTTGGTGAAGATCAACAACTTGATCATTTAAATCATGTAAGAAGTCTTGAAGTTATTTAATTTCATGAATCACATTTTGCAAAAACTTTCCTCCTTTACCCATTTTAGATTTGCAATTGGTATGCTCGCTTGTACTTGATTACTTGTACTTGTCACCAAAAAATTTAGGGTGTCAGACACTACTGATCATGCACCCCAAAGTTAGAATTTACATTGATTTGATTTTGATAAAAACTACCTCCTTATTCAATTTCATTTAGTTTTTTTTTACAACAATCACAATTAATTTTTTACTTTGAAAGTGTTTCCAACTTCACCCTTTTTACAATACAACGAATCAATTCAGTTACACAACCTTATGCTTCAATTTCAATTACTCAACAAACAATTAACCCAAAAATAAACTTGAACTAATATTCACATGGAACAATTAAGGATAATTTTACATGGACTATAAATGGTTATGGTCTTTGAATTATTTACTTTTATCCTTAAGTGTAGAGGAACAAGCAATTCTTATCCCTCGTGTAGGATGAGATTGCATGCTTTGTGTATGATAGTTTGGTTCCTAGTTGCAAATATAATCACCATTGTAGGGTAGACACTTCATGAGTGTATGTTTTTTTGTTATCCAAATTAAAGTCAAGTGTCAAAACACTAGAAATAAAACACCATAAGAATCCAAGAAATCCATACACCATACATAAATACAAATGTCCTTAGACTCCCTTATTCCAATATTAGGATAGGTGTTGCACACATTCAGCTCCAAAAATATGATATTTCATTCAATATTTTCCTTTTGCATGATGTATAATTCCATTTTTCTTGTAACAATGGAATAATATATCCATATTAGTTTTTATGAAAGATGGGAAAAGTGGCTCCATGTGGAGTGGACACATGGTCCTATATTTTATGTCTATAAAATTGAGTTTTACACTTAGAGAGGGGTTATGTTCTTCATCACTTCACCACCATTTTGAATTGGAATTTTGGATATAACCTTTGGAATCCATTTCTAGATACTGTAAATGTGAATGAAGATGCCATGCATATGCACGAATTATGCATGCCATTAACCTAGATAGACCGATGAGAGATAAACCTGGCCTGCAGTGTGTGCCCTGGAGTCCAGGAGATCCAGAGGCTTCCTATCTGATCTGTGCTAGAGAGCCATAAGGGAACTAAAGGTTGCACAAGGGACCGTTAACTCAGAGAAGAGAGCTACTTCCTAGCATTGTGCAAGTTGATGGGGAAGGATAATTGAGGATTGGGATAGTTGTGGAGGGGGTTTATACACTAGTGGGTTGCATGAGAATTCAGATAAGTAAATTGGGTTTGAGGGAGAACTTTTCCCTTGTGGATTGATATCCCCAACTTGGGGGTGTCCTATCAAAGTAATTTTTGGCTTGGTGTTGCTTATGGATGGGAGGAACGTCCTTCACATGCAACCAGTTGGAAAATAATTGCTTAAAAAGATAAGTGCATGTTTGTGTATTAATGCAATGGTTTAATTTTGTGTTTCCATGTTATTTAATCTATTGTTTATAAATGTTGAGATATATGAAATTTTCTTGGAATGTCATGTGTGCTCGTGATTATGTTGCTGTAAATTATATGAATGCATAAACTGTTTTGGGTAACCATGATTGTTCATTTGTTTCGACTATTAATTTGTATTTATTTGAATAAAAATGAATTTGGACATGAATGTTGATTTTGGTATGAAAATTGAGTGCCTCGTTATCTCTATGGTTAATTAAGGTGGTCGAGTACATTATAATTGAATCTTCCTGAAGGTGTTGTTGGAATCAATGACCAGATGCACATAGGCTGCATATAAGTTGAATGATGATGTAGTTCTTCTAATGAGTAGTGATTGGTATTAACAATGAGAAGGTCTCTAAACTTCATGATTGTGTATAGTTGTTATAGGAGTAATTGAGTTATTGCTATGGCTTATGTAGGAACATTTAAGTTTCTCATGTGCTTGTCTTTTTTAGTGCTTGGAATTCAAAAATCCTATTGAAAATATACTTAGTTTTATATTTTTAGGCATATCATAGACTAAATATTGGACCATAAAAATGATATTTATAGGCCAACTTCCTCCCTTATTTACACTAACTTCTCCAAGACCCAAATATCTCTCATTTAGTGCATAAATCCCACCGCCTATATCTATTTCTGTAAACCCTAAATCCCTCTCAAATTTCATAATTCCATTTCCAATTCAATGCTTCCATGCCAAAAAAAACCTATATATTGAATAAAGAATATGAAGAAAACTGGAAAATATTACAAAAGAAATGTAACTTTATATATATTAATTCACTAAAATTCGTGGGGGATCGACTAGTTTAGGGTTTTGGAGAGATGACTGATGGCTTCCTCGTGAACCATGCAGGTCCTATTCTGACCTCCTGCTTCTGGCACAACCCCTCCTCACCCTGCCCAATAGGTAGATGCACATGATAGTAAACAAGGGAGGGACATGTGGTCCCTCCCAGTACTCAAAGGATCATCTTTGCTCCCTGCAGCATCAGGACAAAACCCTGCTGACTTATATCTACATACATGCTGATATCCAAAATCTCGTAACCCCTGCAAACGTTGAACCGAAGCCACAACAGTCTACAAAGACGGACAAATATTCCAAAACCCACACATGCATTGCCAAATCTTTTGAATTGTCATAGATTAACCTCCCTCTGGCTAGAGTCAATGCCATAATAGAGTATATGAAGACCTACGCACTCATTGGGAAGTTCATCGGTATATGGATGATTGAGAGATCCCTCCTCAACTAGATCGCTATAAAATGGAATCCAAAATCACACTTCAACCTGTAGCTCTGCTCCAAAGGATTTTTCACCATCATATTCTCCTTGCTCGAAGATAGAGATCATATTTTGGAAGGGAGGCCTACTTCTTCAACTCCGCTGGCTTGTTCCTCAGAAAATGGATCAAGCACTTCAATCTAAACACAAAAAAATTCTCTTAGGTGTCATTCTAGGTATGCCTCTCCTCACTCCCTCAAGTGTACTGGGACTAAGAAACTCTCATGGACATCGAGAACTCCCTGGGCGAATTTTTCAAGATAGTAGACCAAACCAAACAAAAAAGGTACACCTCTTATGCAATAATATGCATCTACATGCACATATCCATATCTTTGTTGAATTTTGTAACCCTAGCCCATGAAGACACAAAATGGATTCAATCGTTATATTATGAGCATGTTCCTTTCATATGCAGGAAGTGCCATGAACATGGGCATCTCTTCTGGGATTTCCCACTAAATAATCCCACCTCTAAAGAAAAACAAGCCCTATATTTAGATGAAGAGGGATTCAAAAAATTCATCAATAGAAGGAGACAAGGTAGGAGAAACCCCATTGTAAGCAAGCCCTCTAACCCTAGTACAAGCAATAACTTTGAATCTCTGGCCAACCAACCTAAAGACAAAGAAAATGAAGAAGCAAATACGACACCAGCAGCCAAAAACATACATCAAGAAGAAGGAAAAGGAAAATACTCAGCAGAGGAAATCGAGACTACCTTTGTAGAATCATCAAAGCAACCCATCTACTCAGTGGAGGCGGACCTAACCCTGGAGACTCCCACTTCCATTTAGTATATCGATGTCCTAATGAATGAATACATGGGAGATATCGAACTGGGAGACCTATATCTCATTGTTTTGGAGGACACATGCAAGAATAAATCCTTCCATCTTATAGAACCTAGGCAGATCCAGCTTCTAAAAGAAATTCTGAGCAAACCCAAAACTCTATCCAGAATCAGAATCATCAACAACATATCAAAGGAAGCAAAAATAAGATCCAAAGAAGCCAAAAAGAGATGAAGGAAGAAAAACATACAAAGAATAGAAATCCTTGGCACCAGACTTGTTGAATCAAGGCAATACTCCCAACTAAGGAAGTTATTTCCCCCTAACCCAACTATTTCCCAATGAATGTGATCTCATGGAATATAAGGGGGATTAACAACCCCAGCAAGCACAAAATGGTGAAAAAAATATTTGGAAAGAAAAAACAACTATCCTCACTCTTCAAGAAACTAAATAAAAAAACGCCAACTTGGAGAACTTGATGTCTCATCTCTAGAAAGGTAGTAGATCTGTCTCTGTGGATGTTGCAGGGGCCCCTGGAGGTCTAACCACCTCTCAAAACCCTATGGATATTAGTCTCAAAAAAAAATTGGCTACCTGAAACTCCATATTTGCTCACTTCCATCTTATTGGCACAAATATTTATGGTCATCTCACCATTATCTACGAACTCCAGCTCTTCGATCAAAAACTGAGGTTTTTGGATTTCTTACACTAGAATAGCTAGGATCCCCAACACCGTTTGGACATCATAGGAGGGGACTTCAATCTAATTACCTCATTGAGGGGAAAAAAATGAGGTCATCGTATATTTTCTCAGGAAGACATCATCTTCAAAGAGTTCATTGATAACAATGGTCTCATGGATCTAGAGACCAATAATGGAATCTACACCTCAAACAACCGTAAAGGAGGAGCCTCTCAAATTGCTTCCAAGATGGATTGATTTCTCATCTCTTAACACTTGATCCTTAGGAATGAGGAACGTTTAGCCTCCATTCTTCCTACCGCTAGTTTAGCTCAATGGCCCATGTGCCTTAGGTGGCAGCAAAATGATGCAGCTTGCAGAAAACCCTTCAGATTTGAGAAATTTTGGCTCTCACACCCAGAGGATTGGTGGATGACTACTCAGGTTACTAGATCCTCCTACACGTTCAAAATGCAAAAGAAGCTAAAACTTCTAAAACTCCACCTCAAAGATTGGAGCAAGCACATCTTTGGAAACATCTTTACCAACAAAGTGCAACTCGAACAGGAAACAGAACACCTTCAGCAATAGATCATAATTTATGGAGGATCAGATGAGAGGGACAAACAGAAGAAGGACCTCCTTTCTGAGATCAAAGACTGCTCCAAGCAAGAAGAGATGTTGTGGGAAAAAAATTCAAACTGGATGAAAGAAGGTGAATGGAATACTATTTTTTTCCACCGATCCACCATCCCACATCACATGCACAACTTAATCACCCATCTCAAAAATTATGATGGAACCAGATAGGAAATTCATAAGGATATTGAAATTGAACTAATCGCGTTCTACGAGGACCTTCTAACTAAAAGCGATCAAGCCTGAGGAGCAACCATTCAACAAGTTTCCTCACACATCCCTTTACTGGTGACTAAAGATCAAAATTCCTCTCTCATGATATCCATCTCGTTCCAAGAAGTGGAAATGGACATAAAACAAATGAAGGAGGATAAATATCTAGGTGTTGATGGTTTCACCATCATTTTCTTTCATTTCTATAGGGATCTTCACAAACACAATATATGGGAGATGGTTGAGGAATCACGCAACAAACAAAGGGTTCTTCCATCCCTCAATGCCACCTTCCTCACCCTCATCCTGAAAGAAGAAAATGTGGCCTCTCCTGGTAAGTACAGACCCATAACACTTTGTAATTTGCTTTATAAAATTATTACCAAGATCATTGCTAACTGCCTCAAGCCCCTTCTCCCTTTCCTTATTTCCCCTTAATAAATCGGCTATGTGGAGGGATGCCAGATCCTAAACAAAAGTATCTTAGTGTACCAAGTCATACACTCACTCAGAATTTCCAAAAAAAATGGAATGCTCCTCAAGTTAGATCTCTCAAAATCCTTTGACAAAATCAGTTGGAACTTCATTGAGCAAATCCTACTAGCATACAACTTTGGTCATTCTTGAATTCACTGGATCCTCAGCCTCATTTCTTCTACTTTCTTCTCTGTCATTATCAACGGGGGCCCCTTGAAAACCTTTTCTCCTTCAAGAGGTATACGTCAATGAGATCCTCTTCCCCCCTTCATTTTCATCCTCATGGTTGAAGGTATTGAATGCATGCTTAGCCAATCATGTTCTCTCGGTACCTTAAAAGGACTCACTCTTCATGAACACAACCCCCTTGCCCATCAATAATTTGTGGTTGATAACCTACTCATGGGCCATTTGTCCATTCAAGAGGATCATATGATTCGTGACATCCTTTCCAACTTTTCCAAAGCCTCAAGCACGCCCCTTAATTTAGAAAAATAAAGCACATTTTTCTTTAACACGCCACTGATCACTCAAAGAAATATCACCAGAATCTTGGGCTTCACAGCTTCTTCCCTTCCTTCGGAGTATCTAGGATCCCCCCTCATTGAATCAGCCCTCAAACACACCTCCTGGAGGGACCTTCTAGACAAACTAAGGCTTCAACTCTCTTCATGGACCTTCCTCTCTTTAAACCTAGATGGACACCTAGTCTTAATCGTATTCATCCTACAAGCCATGCCCCTATATCTTTTCACGGTCTTAGCAGCCCCTAAATGAATAATCAAGTCCATCAAAACTCTTCAGAGCACTTTCCTTTGGTAGGGGACAAGACCTCTCACAATTGATCTTTCGTCAAATACGAAATCGTTTTCCTAACAAAAGAGGGGGGGTCTAGGTCTTCAAGACCCAGCCAAAAATAACGAGATTTTGAGAGACAAAATTTGGTGGAATTGGATCACCAAAAATAGTATCCCATGGGCTTAATTTTTGAACAAAAAATATGTTTTTAATTGGTCCCCTCATAATCTTATACGTTACTCTCAGGATCGAAATGGATCTCTCATATGGAACATAGAAAAATCACAACGCCACCTCATACAACATCACAACTTCTGGGAAATCGATGATGGCTCCTTGGCTAAGTTTTGGACAGACTCTTGGAACCAACTTCCCAGTCTAGAGTCTACCCACAATCTTCAATACATACATGATTCATTTCGGACCCTTAATCACAAAAAATTCAACAACTTTTGGGACCTGTACAATCAACAGGATGTTCGCATCTGGACGCCCCATCACAGATGGCATATAAACCAACAATAGGCTTACTCTGAGCAACTCTAGCTCATTCATACTAGACATGGATCAGACATCCTAAGATGGGGCTACAAACCCAAGGGTATGTTTTCAATCAAATAATCCTATCATCTTTCCAACAACACTTCTAATGAGTAGTCAGATCCTACTTGGGCCAAAATCTGGAGTCTAAAAACCTGGCCCAAAGTTTCTATCTTCCTTTGGATAGTGCTACATAAGCACTTTCTCACTTGGGATAACCTTCTAAAAAGAGGCTTCATTGTCCCATCACAATATGTCCTATGCCATGAACAAAAGCAA
This sequence comes from Pseudotsuga menziesii, assembly GCA_001517045.1. Lineage (NCBI taxonomy): Eukaryota > Viridiplantae > Streptophyta > Pinopsida > Pinales > Pinaceae > Pseudotsuga > Pseudotsuga menziesii. Next base: position 383,686 of record LPNX010967499.1, on the reverse strand, counting down.
ACAATAAATAATCTTTTAAACAACTGCTCCTTCTCTAGCAGTATATGGGACAAAACTTCCTCTTTATGCAGAAGAATTGATCGTTACCAAGGGAACATTTCTCAAACTATAAGCTGTTGGAATGATCACCCTTATCAGAATCCTCTTCTAAACAGAATCTGGGAAGTCATCCCTGGTTCTATGATCTTGGGGCATATGGAAGGAATGCAATCTCAGGATATTTGAGAACAAATCAAATCCAATGGAAACTATTTGGGCCTTATGTCAAAAACACATCAAGGAAACTTTAATATTGCACAATTGGAACGAACATGACCTTCAAGTGACGCCCAATGAAATGATCATTATTGAGAGATGGAATCTCCCTTCCCTCCCGACAACCACTTTTCCTCATCCCTGGGATCACCTCACCTCTTGTCCTAGATTTTGGAGATGCCCACCCCCTAGATTCTACAAGTTGAATTTTGATGGAGCTTCTAAAGGCAATCCTGGCAAAGCTAGTTTTTGAGTCTTCAGATCCTCCACAAACATTATCCTAAGAATTTTCTATGGCTAACTAGGCATTGAAAGTAATAATTTTATTGAACTAACATGCCTCCTTCAAGACATCCGTCTAGCCTACATCCATGATCTCTTTCCACTCATAGTGGAATGGGACTCGCAGATTATCCTCACCATGGTTACAAGAATTCAGAATGGGTCCAACATGACCAAAATATCTCCTAGATGGAGGCTCGACTATTACTTACAACAGTTAGCTCTTCTTCTATCTCGACTTGCTGCTATTACCTTCCAACATGTAAGGCGACATGCTAACTCTCTAGCAAATAAATTGGCTGATTGGGGAGTCTCTACAAGCACTTACTTGCAGCACTTCTCTTTAGAAGAGATCCTAGATTTCCCTGTAAAGAATGACTATATCCAAACATCCCGAGAGGATGGAGCTCACCTGAATGCGGGTGGAAATTCAATTCATAGGACGTGCCAGGGAAGCAGGTCGAAATCACAGGTGTCTCCTGACATAGCTCTTTCGATGACACTTTAAATCTCTCCTTGAATGCAGATGGTACTCTCTAGATCCCAGAAAGTTGGAGTATTCAAAGCTACGATCCCAATTTTGATGCAAGGTGACAATCCTGAATTCACTCATTCCCTACCTTCACCATCCAACAAAACCAAACAGAATCATCAGTTCAGAAGTACAGTGAGAGGTCCACTGACGAACCATGCTTCTGCATAGAGCTGCATTTTTTTGCCACAATGTTTTTCTCAAGTTATTTTTCTAAGGAGAAAGCTTATTTATTCTAAATATAGCTTGCATATTGCTATTTCCCTACTTATTTTTTAGGGGGAGGGGTTCCCATGAGGTTCTCCCGGGTTTCCCCAGTTGTACTAAGCAACATTTTTTTATTATCTTCTAGATTATATTTGGGTGACCTATGGTCTTGTTACCATAGCCCACAATTGTCCAAGTTAGGGTTCAAGGGGTTTGTTAGGATTATTAATCCTCCCTTGATCAACTGTCTATTGGATTAATTATTGCCTAACTTAGGAACCTTAAATTAATTAAATGGGTCCACTAGTGCAATTGGGTCCACTTTGCCTAATGGGGCCACATGTACGAGTCATTGAAGTGTGGGGAACACTACTAGAGGTTAACTGTCACTTATTGCATGTGCATGCATCAGTTAGGGTGCCTCCTAGACCAATCCCTACATTTTAGGAGCCATTGGGAGTCCTGGCACCAACCTACTTCAGTCAGTTTGTCTTAGCACTAGTTAGTCTCAATTAGCCCCCAGTTACAATCGGTTACTTCATAGTCAGTTAGGCTAGCGCTACTAATTCATGGATAATGCATGGTTGTATGGGAAGGAACACTTTACCTACATACCACACTTAGTTGCACTGAGTTAACTAGTTGTTACTGCTTGTTGTAGTTATTGGTCATCGAGGAGTTGTGTATTTGGACTCCGATATTGATTGGGAGACCTGAGTTAGAGATTCAGTTAGATACAGTCTTATCCACTTGGAGGATTCAATTCATTACTCATGCATTCGAATTCTACCTATGTATACTACATTGTAACGTCGGATATTATTATGATGAATATACTGTAAATTCCTGAGCAATACTTGTCTGTTTCCTGTGTGGTTTGTTTTGCTTAGTTTGTATGTTTATTTTCCATTCAATTGCTACAACATTATTAGAACTCTCTACTTGAAGATATTAATGGCATTCGAATTCTAACATGGTATCATATCCTTCTTGGGCAGGTTTCATGCTTGTTTCTCCCCATCGAACATTAAAAGCAACTGGGTTTCCACAGAAGTCCCCTATGATGATTTGCTAGCCCTAAATTTATTCAGAGCAGTGACGAGGGCGTGACAGACCCTGAAAACATGTTCATGTCGGGAGGAAAAGCATGATTCTAACAGTTCATATGTTTTAGTGTTATTTGTAGTGAAATTGATAGGTGCTACGTAGCTGAAAGAATTATTTGCAATCTCCCTATCAAAGCAATTATGAGTTCTCAAAATCCTGAGCCACGGATTCTCACAACTTCCAATTACCTTGATTGGAGGATTGATATGCAGCTGGCCTTGCACAAGAATGGCTACCATAGGATCATACATGGATGGGTGGCTAGGCCTCATCAGTCGATAGAGCGGAACAAGTTCCTAAACCGTTGTGATGAAGCATTCGGGTACTTATGTACTTATATTTCCAAAGATCTCCTCTTTCATCTAGAAGGATTGAGGATTCCCAGAGAGTCCTGGGAGAAGCTTGATAGCTTGTTTAACAAACAAGATGAGATTTGGGGACACATTCTGGAGTATGAGCTGGTATCTTTACATCCCAGCAGTTTCGATACTATTGAGCAATTCTGCTCCAAATTCAAGTCTCTGGTGCTACAATGCAGACAGTGCGGGATAGAGCAGAAGGATAAGCAAAATGTCCTTTCCATACTGAACAAACTAGTTCCTAAGTACTCTTTCTATGTCTCTATGTTTCATTCCAAGTGGGAAATCTTTCCTAATTGGAAATTTCCTTCTTTAGATTCATTCTCCGAGTCCTTAATCAAAGAACAAGACAAATTGATTCAAATGGGAGTCATCCATACTTCCAAAGATCAAGCTCTCTTGGTTACTAACTCTTCCAAAGAGCAAGCAAAGGGGAAATCAAAGAAGAAGGATCCAAAGGTAGCTGATTCGAAGCCTAAACCAAATCAGCAAACTTCTAAAGGGGTCTCCGGCTCTAAGAAGAAGAAATTTGAAAAGAAATTATGTTTGTATTGTGAAAAGGGATACCATCTTGAAGAACATTGTATGAGGAAGCAACTTGATGAGATGTCCACTCTTCTCAAGCAACATTATTGTACTATAAATAAAAGAACAAAGCTCTGTAAGAGAATTTCCAGCCAATCCTTAGCAGCAAGTCATTAATTCACGGTGAGATGGGCATGTAATGCATTAAAAATACAATCAACTACTAGTTTTACAAAGGTCATCCTTTTGTGTTCACAGAGGTAGTCGATTGCCTCAACGTAGAAGTCCTCTCGTTCAACTTAATGCAAACCAACAATGTATATATATATNAGTTTTACAAAGGTCATCCTTTTGTGTTCACAGAGGTAGTCGATTGCCTCAACGTAGAAGTCCTCTCGTTCAACTTAATGCAAACCAACAATGTATATATATATATATATATAGAGAGAGAGAGAGAGAGGACATGTGTAGATGGAGAAACTCTGGCTAGAGAGGTTTCTCTTGTCCTTTATACATAGAATTGAGACAATAACTAAGTGATGAAACACGACTCTTTTGAAAAGGTCATTCTTTCTCTTTTCTTTATTCACAGAAACATAATAAAAAGGGTTTAACCAAACATATACATATAATGGGTGGGGACTCGCTCTTGAGAGCCTGATCCCTCTTCCTTCATTTCTTATCAAGAATAATATTATCAATAAAACTTAAGAAATTTTCAACATGATTTTAATACGTACCTACAAAATACAATGGTTTCGCTTCTACAATCTGGTGGCTTCACAAAACATTTAATCTCCTATCCAGAAAGCTTCTCGAGCACCCTCTCCATTTTCACCTTCCCTGGTTTTTCCCTTTACATTCTCTATGTTTTTTTCTATACTATCTATGTGAGTAAAATATTAATGCCCCTACCCAAAACTATTATCTCTTTTTTTTTTAACATAGTTTGAGGCACTCCCCTTTTCCAAGCGGTTTCCTTTCCTTAAAGAAAAAATCCCTAACCGTTCTTGAAAACCTTCAATTTTTTTTTTCTATGTGTTCCATCATCATTTTTTTTAAGTATTTAGCATCCATATTCACTTCTGGTATGTTGTCGGTGAGTGAGGCCACTCAGCTCTCCCAGCTGAAAGCTCAGAAGGAGTCATTATTGTCCCACCATATCCTTACTTGGAAACGTAAGAGCATAGTGGATTGGATAAATGAGGGGGGCGCAAATACAAAAAATTTCCATACCTATGCATTTGATAGAAGAAACTCAAAGTCCATCTGGGGTCTTCAGAACTAGCTCGGTGAATTGATTGAAGATGAATCACAACTAAAACTCCTCGATGCATCTCACTTCTCTGAACTTTTCACTGATGATGGGTCTACCAATATTGAAGATCAACTCAAGGTTATCAAACTGTTTCCCTCCTTTGTACTTGAGGAAGAGAAAGAGTCTTTCCTATCAGATTTTTCCCTCTCTGATATTGAAGGTGTGCTTAAGGGTTTCAAAAAAGACAAAATCCCCGGTCCGGATGGCTGGCCAGTAGAATTCTACCTTCATTTCTTCGATCTTGTTGGTCATGACATCCTTAAGGAAGTTACACAGTCTCGTACTGTAGGTAGGGTGTCAGGTGCACTTAATGCCACCTTTATTACTCTAATACCAAAATGTGATAAGCCCACCACCTTTTTCAATTACAGGCCTATCTCCCTTTGCAATCTTGTATATAACGTTATATCCAAACTTGCTGCTAACAGACTAAAACCTATATTGGACAAAGCTATCTTGTGGAATCAGTGTGGCTTTCTTCATAACAAGCAGATCATTAAGCCTATTGACATTGCACAGGAATTTATGCATACTATAAAAGTGGAAAATAAAAAAGTTTTTTTCCTTAGGTTAGACCTAGTCAAGGATTTTGATAGGGTAAACTGGACCTTTCTTAGACTTGTCCTCCTTTAGATTGGTGTACTGGTTGTTGGCGTCAACTGGATTTTGGGTTGTGTGGAATCTTCCAATTTTGTTGTCCTTGTTAATGGAACTCCTTGCAAATTCTTCCCGGTCTCGAGAGGCATCAGATAGGGATGTCCTCTCTCCCCTCTCCTCTTTATTTTGATTATTGAGAGCATGTATATCCTGATCACCAATGCACAACAAAGTGGGGCCATTGTGGGTATCAAAGTTTCCCCGTCTCTGAATCTCACTCACCTTTTATTTGTTGATGATGTTATTTTTTTTGGTTTGGGGACTGTTGAGGAATGGAAGCATTATAAAGAACTTTTAGATCTCTTTTTCTCTACGACGGGAATGAAAATAAGTGATGATAAGTCTTCTTTTATGTTCAATGAAATTGATGAACTCACCTCAGCCAATATTGTTGCCTTATTACCATTTGAGATGGAGCCTTTGTTAGTGGGTTTTAATTACCTGGGCTACTATCTGTAACCATTGGGTTATCATGTCAGTGATTGGCGATGGCTTATAAAAAAATTTGAAAAAAAGAATCAGTAACTGGACATACGAACTTCTAACTCTTGGAGGCAGGCTGATCCTGGTTAAATCAATCCTATTGGGGTTGGCTATATATTGGCTCACTTTGGCTCGAATGCCCAGAACTATTATGAACTATTTCATGCATGCCATCTTTAATTTTCTATGGGGAAATTCATATGGAAAATCCAGATCTCACTTGGTGGATTGGCATACGATTTCTAGGCCATATGCTCTAGGAGGTTGGAATATTAAGAATCTGGACTGGTTTAGTATGGCCCTTATACTAAAAAGTCTTTGGATAGTAATGAAGGGTGATGGTATCTGGCCTCTTATTATCAATCATAAATACCTCAAAAATTGGTCTGTAGTTGAATGGCTTCACACTCATGCCTTTAATATACAGGGTACTTCATATATATGGAATGGTTTCATCATAGCACTGTCTTGGATTACCAGGTGTCTCGGATGGAAGGTTGGTAATGGTCAAAGCATAAGGATTGGTGTGGATCCTATTGCTGGTTTAAATTCAGACTATGTCCTTTCGGAGGAGCTTATAACATACTTAGAATATTATGACATTACTACACTTGTTGATGCACACAATTGGGAAACTGGTCCTTATGCCCATCAGTATTGGCTTATTGCTGATGACCTAGACTTGGATGGCTCTTGGAAGGAGTTGTGGACTAAGTACATAAATGGGCTATCCCATGGCTGTATCTGACTTGGAAATAGTCTGGACACATTGGCCTGGATGTATGACAAACGGACGGGGCAGGTCACTCCTCGACTGGCATATGAACTTATTGCCTTGAGATCCCTTACTGAACGTCCAGACAAGATCCTTGTAATTATCTGGAACTACAACTTACCATTGAAGGTGATATGTTTTTTATGGCTTTGTCTATCCAACCGTATTAATACTTGGGACAACTTACATAAGAAGGGATGGATTGGTCCCAACTACTGCAGTCTATGCTTTGCAGATGTTGAATCTATCAATCACCTTTTCATCGAATGTCGGTTCACTAGGGAAGTCATCTGTGGAATCAACATTATTCTTCATCATGTAATTCAATGGGATGAGCCCACATTCAAGCAAAACTTGGTAACTAGATTGGGAAGGAAAAAGAACTGAAGTATCTTCCTATTCTTATGACTTGGCATTTATGGATTACTAGAACAAGGTTATTTTTTAGGATTACAAACCAACTTCAAAACTCATCATTCAACTTATACTAGAGTAGCTAAAATTACATGTCGTAACTACACCTCCAAGACCCAATAGGAGACTTAAAGAAGTGGCACTTGTTTATGATTTCCTAGTTGGTTTTTTCGATGGAGCCTCAACGAATATGACTGGAGGCATTGGTGTTGACCTTATCTTAAGCAATGAACATTTCTTTTGTTTAAAAATGGGTTGTGGTCAGAGTACCAACACTCGGTCTGAACTTCTTTCTCTTTGGGTACTATTGGTCTTTTCAAAATTTATTGGGCTACCATATCTACACATCAGAGGAGACTCTTCAGCCATCATTAACTGGTTTAATGGGCAGGATGCCCTATCTGCACTCGATCTGGAGGGATGGTGTCTTAATATCAGAGCCCTTCGATCTTTTTTTATCCATCTCGAATCCTCCCATGTTTACAGATAATTTAATGTCAAGGCGGATGGCTTATCTAAGGAGGCACTTTTCTTGTCATCTGGGAGCCTACTTTACATGGAATTCACTGAGGGTGAATGCATTGGGCATGGCTCTTTTCAGCTCTATTAATTATTTGACAAACACCTTTCAGCCTCTTTTGGGGATTATGGTATTACATCCTTTGGTGTTTGGGGTGGTTTAGTCCACTATCCTTTATGAGCAAGCATTACCCAGAAGTGTCTCCTTAGATCAGCTATACTGTTTGGACTTGATCTTTTGTAGTTGGGGTGATTGGATATGGGGATTGGAAGATCGTTTTGTTTATTTCTTATTCTACGTGTGGGAGCTTCTTATAGCACTCTATTTATTTATATTTGTATGATGGATATGAGACTGAGCTCTGTATTCCTGGTCGAGGCCTTACTACTTGTATGTCTACCTGGTGCAGTAAACAAGTTACCTTTTATTCTGATGAATAACAAGGAACTGCTATTTTTCTCTTGAAAAAAAGAAGTAGCGTACAATCCATTAATGTTAGAATGGTTTAAGATTATAAAATAATCTCTTTTTAAATATGTAACATTTTATATATACAATTGAATGCATATATAATATTGTTTCATTAAATAACTCATTTTCTTCCTAAAACAAATATATAATAATATTTACAACCCCTTTCTTCAATTATAGGAAATTGCTTTGTCCCCTCAATAAAGATATTTTGATAAAATGATTGAATTAAATAATGAGCTATTTAATTACCCCCCTTTCTTGAATTATTTGCTTCATTATACACGTAAAGCAAATACATACATATTTTATTTAACAGAAGTATATGCATATATATATATAGATAGATATTGGTTATCTCATAGTCTTTTAAAATAAGATTATTAAGCTTAGTTAAAAGTTTTTAAAAATATTTATTTCTGGTTTTCTCGTAAAAGCTAATATATCAATTTATATTAAGGAGATTATTTAACTTTATTAAACAACTCTTAAAATTAATTAGTCTTATATTAATAAATCGGTCATTGGTATTTGTTAAAGCCTTACGGTAGATGGTAATTTTTTCGGTGCTTGATAAGAATGTCCATCCCGGATCTTTATAAACTTAAATGCTTAACTTGTGAACTTCACGATTCATTTTTCAATAAGTGTCCATGGCACCAAGATAGACTCCCGTCATCATAAGCACGGCTTCTCAATCGATCACTTTCTCTCTAGTGGATTCAAGCCCCAATCATTTAGTTGAGTCAAACCCTTCCTAAGTCTACCAAAGCAATTCACAACTTAGGAAAATAAATAACATTACTTATAGTGCCACATTGAGCTTCTCACCGTAGAATTGCACATTCACATTTACCTTGTATTTTGGGTCGCTGATAAAAAAAACGTAAGATATTATGAACGAATATGATAATTAATAGTACACTTTCTTTCTTCAATTTTAATTGATTTGTTGAGTAGCTGAGTAATGTTTACACAGACTTTCATATGTATAAGAGTGCTTTTCCTAGTTGAGATCATTTTAGGAGTAGTGGTTGACTTTTCTAGTTAAATAATTATTGAGTTATTTGTCTTCATAGAGAATGCTATGGTTTTCAAGATTTTATAGTCAACAAATTTGAGAGCTATGTGTAACCCACCTAGAACTAAAAACATTTTATGTTGTGAAAAGGAATTACTTTAAAAGTTATTGTAATTTTTTATGTTGTTGACCAGGGATGGTCAAAGATGACTGTAATTGAATATTTTATTATTTAATAATTAAAAGAAGAGACACCTATCCAAAGAGGACTATTGAAGGGTGTTCAATGACCCACTAGGAGGAATGATCTGGTGTAGAAGGAAAAAATGACAAATGGCAGCAACAACATTCACTTTCTAGCTGATGCGAGAGGAAACTTCCCTATAATTGTGGTCATGTTCCCAAGAAAGGAGGAACTGAGAAGGTGGCTCATTAAATTACAATCTGACCCAAATACCTAGGCAAGCACATATATATCCATCGAATGAGCAAGAGGATCACAAACATTTCTAGAGACTAGAACCTTGTGGTTGGTTGGACACTGAAAAGTTAGGCACACAAGAGAAATTCGATGCAGGGAAAAGCGAAAGTGAGTTGCTAGAGTTTGACTGCAAGTGTGACTGTCGAGTTATAGAGAGGACAGAAACAAGCTTCTACACATTAACTTCATCCTGATGGTTCAGTGAACAAGCTCAAGGGTCCTAAAGCAAGTAATATTGGCTGCTTTCAGGAGACGGTTGGGAGGAACGGTCTTCTTTGGATGTTTGTCTACTTTGAAAGTTAATAGGTTCTATATTGTTCTGGTTTATTATCTTTAATTCATTTTCTGTTTATTTCTTAAGGATTTTATGAATGATGAAAGTTTCCAGAATTGTTATTGTTTTCAAAATAAAGTAGGAAAGTTTTATTTCCCGTAAATTATAAGTTAAGTACAAGAGAAATGGATTTTATTGTTTAAGCAGTTTTTCATAGTAGGAATTGTAAAGTATATTTATTTAGTGCTTAGAAACATAATCATTTTATTATCGATATCTTCACCTAACATCAAATATTATATAAAAATAATAAATGGTTAGCATTCATTTAGTTCTTTGATAAACTCATACAGAAATAACCACTAGATTTAACAGAGCTATCATCGTTTTCAATTGAACAATGAATTCTTTTAGAGTTAGGGTTTGCCTTAGTTAAATACAATGAAGCCCTAAATCAAAATTATAACATGCCAAAGAAACCATGGATTTAGATTTGAAAACGCTATTGATTCCAGCCAAGGGTTCGATACCTATAAAAGTAGAATATACATATGAAAAATAATATCTACTCAGTATCAAATTCCTACAGCCGAAAGGCTTATCGTTTCCAAAAATGATTTAGGAATAAACACTTATAACTAACGCAGTGGTAGATTCAATCTAACCACAGATCCAAACAAACTTTGTATAATTTTTAATAGGTTTTTTACAGTATAAAAAAAAAAGAACAAACTCTATATAATTTACTATCTAAGATTTTTTAATAGGTCGAGGTTTCGAGGCCTGTGAGGCTAAATTTCCAGGAACTTTATTATAATAATTAAAACCTACAGCAAAAGCACCATAAACTCAAACATCAAAGAAAATGTCGTCACCATTTTGTAAAAGCCATAATGGCATTCTTTTTAATAAAAACATAGATGAAACACGATTTTATTCACATAATAAAAATACACAAAATATCATTTACACAGAGCAGTTTCGAAAGCTATAAATGGTTTAAACAACATACATAGTAATATTAATAATCAATATATTAGTTACAAAGTAGAACCGAGAGCAAATTGACGGATTAAACCAAGATAGAAGTGAAATCGTAGTCGCTATATTGCCTTAAAAACCTTGTTAAAATTTATAGTAAGAGTTGCAAAACAACCGTAAAACAATTTTCCCACGCAGACTCCATGGTTTGTAACCAAAAAAAGGGATTTTTAAAATATAAACCCTAGCATAGCCGAAGGCATCTAAAACAACATTTATCTCTTCCATTAACGTTGTAAACAAGAGCATTTACCATCAACAGAAGGGGCTTATACAAAAACCTTGTATCACCCACACGAGTCCAAACAGAAAACAAGTCCATTCCAGCTTTGCATTATTAATTTACACCTCATACCATATGGTTTCAAGGATGTTAGGTCTTACCAGAACCATCAGCGCCACCTTTGATCTGGGCTCACCCTTTCCAAGCCAAGCTTGTTGAAAAGCGACCGTCGAAAACCTCCTGCCAGTCAAACAACAAACATAGGTTAAAAATCATGGTTTCCACTTTATTAAAATAACTCGCAGCAAATTGAAAACGAACTGTGCAAAGGGAAAACTTACCCTCAGTGACGATTTCTCTGCAAAGGGCTAAGGCATGGAGTCGAAGACCATCGGTGTAGTGATGAAATTGTTCATAGTGTTGTATGAAGGCTCGCGTGGTCATTGGCATACCATTGTTGGAAGGGTATGTACTCTCCCCACCAGTTCAACACACGGAAGATAACACGAGAAAACTAAACCTTTGGATTTTTCAATTAGTGTTTGTCACCTTTTACCCTTTAACCAGCTGGATGGCACCTTGACCCCTTTCACGTGGGCGCGTTAACCTTTCCAACTACCTCCACGTAGATTAAAATTTGTCACCTACTCCCTATAGTTAAGAGTGAAACTCATTTGTTTCCCTTAGTCACTTAATTATCACCTTAATGCTTGGTACCTTGGCTTGTTATTTTTATTTTTGAACACGTAGCACATAAGGGTTTGAACATATGTTCCTTTGTGGGATTTTGGGTGGTACTCTAGTTGAACTCAACTTAACTTTTGAAACTTAGATAATGATAAGGGATAAGGGGGATAATCCTTCATTGGACAAACCTACATTAATACAAAATTAACAATGCATTAGATATCATAAGCTAAGTAAGACCTATAACCTTGTAACCCCAGCTTTCGAAACAGGGTTTGTAAGCGGAGGGTTCAAAACATTAAAGCATGACAAAATCCATCCTTATGGAAAAACAAAACAAGCACACAAACTGTAACATACAACAAGGCAGGCATGACACATCGACTTTTGAAGCAAGTAATTTATCTTAAAACTTAAAATTGTATACTAGTATAGTGTCATATGAATCATTTATGAAGTGAACATATTTCAAACTGTTAAGTATCATTTTTTTTGGAATTTCATTTTAGGCTAAGTCCTAAGATAGGGTTTATAATATTTTTCCTAAAATCTATTGTGAAGCGAGGTTAGGTCTTAAATTGATCTAAACACCCATAAAAAAAATTATTTATTTATTTATGGATTTTTGGAGTTGTTAGACTATGTGTCATTCACTATAATGATCCAAACATTTCTTTTTTTCTTTCTAATTATCGATCTAACTGATATTATATATGAGGCTTTCAGGTGTCCACGGCGGCCTTCACTTGACTGAATGGCGGCCTCACAGTGACCTCCATTTCGTAGACTGACTTAGCTCTTGGAATGGCATAGCTACTGCGGAGATTTTGAGCCCTATATACCTATTTTCAGCCCTCACCACCTTTAGGTCGTCACCCGACACATTACAACATCATTCTCAGCTCATTTCAGAGTTATTCACGGCTACTGTTCGGATCACCGTTGTGGTATCTTCTTGGCATTTTGGTTGACTATTGATGACCTCCAGCAGTTTTCGCTGGATTTTGTTGAAAATGCCATATCTCCTTGTCATCCTAGTGATTTTTCAATTATTATCGACTCCGACATCTTACTGTTGACTTACACTGTTTAGGTAATATTCTGTTAACCTGTTTCTTTGTATTTTTTCGGTCTTTGAATATTTTAGGGCTTGGTTCAAGCATGCTTCCTGGATTCTTGTTGGCTTTTGGTTGACTAAGCCCACATGGAGTTCACCCTCCTAATGAGAGGGTTAGTACCAACCATGTCAAAAAGTGGGAAATAGGTTTTTTAGGTTTTTTTCCTCTTAGTTTATTTCTGTTATCTCGGGTCCATTCATCTCTCTGGAGGTTTGGTTAGGGTTGCTGGTCTCCATTCTTGGCACTACTTTTTGACTTTCTTGTTGATGCTACCCTCCAGCCAGGAGCATCTGTTAGGGTTTTGGGTTTCTATTTTTGTCTCCTAGGGTTCAGGTTACTTTGTCTGGTTACCTCCCGGCTCTCTTATTTTCTTTGAATGGAGCCCACGGGACTTTCCCTGCATTCTGGCCCTCGGGGAGGCCCGACTCGTCCACCCCATCTTCATTCCTATCACAAGACCAATATTTTAACTGCCCTTGACCATAAATGTCATTATGTCTTAGGTAGGGATGTTATGATTGATAGAGTATAAGACCTCTATCACAGGGCTCTCATTGGGCGCTTGGAGTACTACTTGATGAACAAGGAGGAGTGGGTGGCTTGGGCCACTTTACAAAGGAATCATATCCTTAATTATGTTCCTACAATAAGTCTCCTTGCTAACAGGTGCCTAGTTATTGTTTTCCTTGAGGACTCAGATGCCTCCTGTATCTTGAACTCTCTCTAGACCATAGGGAATGGCTCCCTTGTCCTCAACCGTTGGCATTCAAATTTTGACCCACTTAAAGAACAAGTTGTCAAACGCCATCTATGGGTGTTAATGTCAGCTTTGCCTTTCCCTCTTTGGTCTAAAGAGATCTTTACTAGAATTTCCAAATCCATTGGGAGGTTTGTTTCTCTGGAGAAAGAATTTCACCTCATCTTTGATAAGTGTACTGCCAAGGTACAGGTCGAACTTGACATTTCAAAAGGGCCCCTCTCTGAAATTGACATTGTTTGTAACAACACGGTTATAACCCAGAAACTTTATTATCTGAATATTCCCTTCTCTTCCAGAATCTGTCATGAGACAGGCCACTTAAGAAATACCTATACCTCCTTACTCCAGGGTATTCCTTTGTGTGTTGTCTTTTCTGATTCTGATTTGACTCCTGATACTTATCAGACCGTTTCACCTCAGTCCTCTAACTCTCTGGGGTCATAGTTGGAGACTACTCATACTCATGACATTTTTAGTACTCCCTCACCTATCGGGCCTTATGAATCCTCCTCTCCTACCTCTTTCGGTGATATTACAAAGGGTGAACTTCAGTACATAAAAGATGTGGAGACTTTAGGCTTCTCAGCAGCCAAAACTACACATATTTCCACCTCTGTCCCTCCTTCTGACCCTCTTGATCTGTCTGCTACTCCTCTTCACTCCCCCTCTGATTCTCCTCCACCTTACACTTTGGAGAACTTCCCACCCCTTCAAAGAATCCCTTCCCATAACACCACTGATAATCCTAGTAGGCCCTTGACTACTCCTTCATTCTCTGATCCAACCCTTCTCAAAGCTCTGGATATCTTTACTAACAAGTATACACTATCGCCCACTATCTTACCTCTCGATTCGATTAGGTTTGAGAATGTAATGATCTGGAAGTCCAGAAAAGGTAAACCTACTTCGACTCAACCACCTTCTGGACTCTATACTCCTCTCTCAGCCCGGATCAAAGCTGCAGCCAGAGCACAATCTCCTTCCCAGGCACTTAGAGCACAATCACCTATTATTCAGGTTGACCAATGAAGATTGTATCCATGAACATCCATGGGTTTGGAGGGCTTATCAAACAAAAATCCCTCAGAACATTGTTTTCTTCTCTAAACCTTGATTTAATCCTGTTACAAGAAACTATCTGCGGCCATATTACTACTCTTCGACTGTTTGCTAAGCTGAAGCCTGGATGGGAGTTATGTGCTCTCGATGTCCATGGCCTCTCTGGGGGTATCATTTCAGCTTGGAATCCTCATCTTACTCGCTGTAAAGATTACCACTCCTTTGCTAGCATCCTTTTATATGCTAGATTCAAAGGACTTGACTCTGTTTTCTCTATTATCAATTGCTATGGGCCCTATGCCAATAGAACTGTATTTTGGGATTGTGTTGTAGCTGGGGGTGACTTTCACTATCCTAACCTCATTCTTGCCAGTGACTTGAGCTTCACTCTCTCTAACCTAGAATTCTGGGGAGACCAAGCCAGGTTGGATCACCAAGCACTTTACTTCTCTCAGCTTTTGGATTCGATGGATATGGTTGATCTTTCCCCCACTACACTTGGATCTACCTGGAGGAATGGAAGAGTGGGCCCTAAGGGTGTTAGCAAAAGACTAGACAGATTCCTAGCTTCCTTACATCTTATTCCTCTTCTTGGAAGCTATAACTCCTAGACTTGGCCTTCTGAAATCTCTGATCACTACCCCATTTGTCTTGAGTGGAACTTCAGGCTTAATTTTCACCTTTATCCTTTCAAATTCAATATAGCTTGGCTCCTGGAAGATGATTTCAGCGATCTTGTCTCTACCTCCTGGACCGCACCTGTACCCTCTGTAGGTCCTATGTTTGCCTTTGCCTTTAAGCTTCAAAGACTCAAAAGCTTGGTCAAGTATTGGGATAAAAGGAAGACTTTTGCTAGATTGAAGGAGACCAAAGAGATTGACTCTGCTATACTTGACCTTCTCACTTCTCAATCCTCTGGTATTCTCACAATTAAGGAATCCACTTTACTTTCACACTTAAAAGTCAGGAAGGAATCCTTATTGGCCCATCATATTCTTACAGTATTGCAAGAATAATAACGAATTAAACAATCATTTATACTGTCTCTGCTAGAAAATTTTGCAGATAACCCCGACGGATTCAAAAAAGGCATTTATATATCAAACTCGGTTTTAGAGTGGCATCTGCACTCAAAAACAAAATAGACAGTATGAAAGCTCATGACCACATTTTTCTTTAATAACACTGAAATTAAGTTAAACATTTCAAATCCCTCATGGGTCAAACTCGCTCGAAGTCTGTATTGCATAAATACATTTCCAGAATCAAGATGAAAAATTATTAAACCCCTTATCGTTTAGAAGAAAGTGGAAAGACTCCACAGTCAACATCTCTTACAACTCTGAATTACTACACAGTGAATTAAATGACGACTTAGACCGAGACACCATATCAAAACCCTTACAGGTCTTACTGTACACACAAGTTTTAAAAACCAACAAAAGGATTAAAGAGTGGCATAGTCGTCCACGACTCCACAAGAGTTGATTAACAACCTTAAATTTAACAACTGTATAAATACCAAATCCAAGTATCTTTCCCATATCGAACTTGGAGTGGAGGGAAAAATTAATTCCATGAAAACATACCATAGAACCAGTTTCTCCTCAAGATCCACATAAGGGAGTGACAGTGGCCTTACTAGTTAAAGAGGAATACTTCGTAGCCAAATTCACCCTCCACCTCGTTCCAGTTTTCGTTCCTGCAAACAATACATTAACCTGGAAGTTAAACCTTGAACGATTTAAGAAAGAATTGATAATAAGAAAAAGAATATTTACATAATTCAAGAACTATTATGAACTAAGGTGCAGAGAAATCTTACCAGTCTCATCCGAGCGAGAATAGTGAACCTTCTCTTTAAGTAAGCCAAGCTTGAACAGGTGTGGTTGGTTGAATTTAAGGCTCCTCCATATCTGTCGAATGATGGAGAATTGCTTTTGCAGAGCCAAAGCATCCAGGAGCCAAAAGTAGAATGGGAAGAATGCCATACATGCAATCCTATCAATGGATTGCTACGACTGTCAAAGAGCATTAAACCCCTTAGGGTTTACACCTCAAACTTATGTCACACAGCTGGAGGTCGTATCTTTTCGTATGAGTTGTTTACAAATCTTCAAACCTGTGCTCGCATGGAAAAGGTCATAATCGACATTAAAGTCGACTGATAGATCCTTGCATCATTTCAAAACCAAATCTATTGTATACCTTACACAATGGAAAATTAAGGGTAATAACATAATCTATTTTATAATGCAATGTATTTGGTTGGTCTTATAATTCAACGAATGATGCCTTGTCTTGGTTAGATATTACAACCTTGGGTGCCTTCAAACCTTGTCATATTTTAATAGACGGTTAAGACTGTAAAACAATAAGAATTGTCAAATGGTACTTATTTCAACAGTTTTAAATGTTTTGTTAAAAAGATAAGAGTGGTTTAGGGTTCAACCTTAGGTCATCGTTACCTTTGTTTCATTTTTGCACCTTAAACGTAGAGCTGGTTCTGTAACTGATTGTACCAAGATACCTCCTTGTTTGCACATAGAAGAACATAGATTTCGGCTTTAGTCATAGCAACTAAGTAAGACCTTTGATTCATTCTTTGTGCAGCTCAAGTTAGAAACAAACAAATGACAATGACAAACTGTTTGATGACAGTCAGTTAAATATAGACAGTTTTCTTATATCACAAAATAATGTCATGTCAAAGAGTACAAAATAAGCAAGCTAAAAATTAACATAATTTTTTTGCTGAAATAAATAATAAATATTTATTTTTCAGTTTTGGGTATGTTAAAAACACCCCCCTTAAGCTCAACATTGTCCTCGATGTTGCTTAAGTTATTATGAGTCTTCTTGGAACAGAGCTGGATGTGCCACCCACATATCGCTCTCCAATTCCTAGGTCGCTTCATCTGGACTAAGGTGTTTCCACTGCACCTTTACCTTTCCAATGGTGCGATTCCGAAGAAAAAATTCCCTCCTGTCAAGAATACAATCTGGCTCATCACTCATTTTGATTTATGAGACAATGAACTTTGTGACTGCTGCAAACTAAAAAGTCGGGCACACAAAGAATTTGATGAGGGGATAGCTAAAGTGTTTTGCTGAGTAAGTCTGCTACTGAGTGCTAAGTTGCAGAAGTCTGTTGTGTGGTAGAGATCTCCATCCTAGTGGTGTAGTGAGCAAGATCGAGGGTCCTAAGCAAGTGATTTGGCTACTTCAGGAAAAGGTTTGGTGCAACAGTCTCCCTTGTGTGTTAGTCCCTTTACTGCAACACATCCAGGTTCCAACTCTATATCTGTAATATGTTATTTATTTCTGTTTAAATAAGCTAAGATTATTTTCAAATGTAGTTGTAGTTAAATGATAGTTATTCAGTGATTTTTGATGAATTATTTGCATAGAAACTAATTGAAAAATAAATGACTTTAAAATTATCTCTTGTATTTTTCCTCTCAGCGAAGTGACATACTCTAGTACAGGAAGATATGAAATTACGACTGATTAAGTAGTACCTGAATGATTGAATCATTGTGTATCTTAGTTAATACAGAGAATGGAAATGTTATGTTTTATTATGAACAACTTACTATTGAGTACACAAACAAGTATTTAGTTAATTTTATAAGCCATAGCTCGTA
Organism: Pseudotsuga menziesii; assembly: GCA_001517045.1. Classification (NCBI taxonomy): domain Eukaryota; kingdom Viridiplantae; phylum Streptophyta; class Pinopsida; order Pinales; family Pinaceae; genus Pseudotsuga; species Pseudotsuga menziesii. The sequence continues at coordinate 365,470 of LPNX010967499.1, read as the reverse complement.
ATCCAAAGGATGAACATATTATAATAAAATACATTTTATCCTAAAGTTTATGTAGTATTATCGTGTTACAGTAACGCAAGAATAATACCGAAATAAACAATCATTTATACTGTCTCTGCTAGAAACATTTGTAGATGACCTCGACGAATTCAAAAAAGGTATTTATATATCAAACTGGGTTTTAGAGTGGCGTCTCCGCTCAAAAACAAAATAGACAGTATGAAGGCTCACGACCACATTTTTCTTTAATAACAGTGAAATTAAGTTAAACATTTCAAAGCCCTCATGGGTTAGACTCGCTCGAATTTTGTATTACATAAATGCATTTCCATAATAAAATTATTAAACCCCTTATCATTGAGAAGAAAGTGGCAATACTCCACAGTCAACATCTCTTACAGCTCTGAAATACTACATAGTGAATAAAATGACGACTTAGACCGAGACACCATATCAAAACCCTTACGGGTATTACTGTACAAACAAGTTTTAAAAACCAACAAAAGGATTACAGAGTGGCATAGTCGTCCATGGCTCCACAAGAGTTGATTAACAACCTTAAATTTAACAATCGTATAAATACCAAATCCAAGTATCTTTCCCATATCGAACTTGGAGTGGAGGGAAAACCTAATGCCATGAACACATACCATAGAACCAGTTTCTCCTCAAGAGCCACACAAGGGAGTGATAGAGGCCTTACTAGTTAAAGAGGAAGACTTCGCAACCATTTTTTCCCTCCACCTCGTTCCAGTTTTCGTGCCTGTAAAAAATACATTAACCTGGAAGTTAAACCTTGAACGATTTATGAAAGACTTGGGAATAAGAAAAAGAATCTATACATAATTCAAGAACTGTTACAAACTAAGGTGCAACGAAATATTACCAGTCTCATCCGAGCGAGAATAGTGAACCTTCTCTTTGAGAAATCCAAGCTTGAACAAGTGTGGTTGGTCGAGTTTAAGGCTCCTCCATCTCTGTCGAATGCTGGAGAATTGTTTTTGCAGAGCCAAAGCATCCAGAAGCCGAAAGTAGAATGGGCAGAATGCCATACATACAATCCTATCAATGGAGTGACATGACTGTCGAAGAGCATTAAACCCCTTAAGGTTTACACCTCGAACTTATGTCACACAGTTGGAGGTCGTATCTTTTCGTATGAGTTGTTCTACTTACAAATATTCAAACCTGTCCTCGCATGGCAAAGGTTAGAATCGACATTAAAGCCAACTAACAGATCCTTGCATAGTTTTCAAAACCAAATCCGTTGTATAACTTACGCAGTGGAAAACTAAGGGTAATAACATAATCTATTTTATAATGCAATGTATTTGGTTGGTGTTATAATTCAACCAATGATGCCTTGTCTTGGTTAGATATTACAACCTTGGGTACCTTCAAACCTTGTCATATTTTGATAGACGGTTAAGCCTGTAAAACAATAAGAATTGTCAAATGGTACTTATTTAAACATTTTTAAATGTTTTGTTAAAAATATAAGAGTGGTTTAGGGTTTGACCTTAGCTCATCGTTACCTTTGTTTCCTTTTTGCACCTTAAACGTATAGTTGGTTATGTAATTAAGTAGCTACAGTGGCCATAAACCTGCCCTCGCAAACGAGAATGATGAGAGGTTCTGCCACTTCCCAAACTCGTAACTCATCCCCTAACCAAAAGCCTAAAATTTTAATAAAGGGTTTGGGATTTGTGAAATATTTTTTTACACAAACTCCTCATTTTCTAGATGGACTGGGATAAGTGTCCTAGGAAATGTCACTTTGTGGACTCTTGGGTATATGGAATGCATTGAAAATAAAATTGGGCATGCGATTTAGAAGCGAATATATTTGTGATACGATGTTTCCCTGAGGAGGAGGCCAAAGCTTCTGGGAATTATGGGAGGGTTTGGGGTAATGTGCTTCTTCATCCTTGCTATCACCGTTGCCCCCCTTTTCCAATGGTGGAGAGAAAATATTCTAGAAAGTCCATCATTCTCCTTTGCCTAAAGATTATAGATGTGATGTCATCCAATTTGATGGCCTTGTGCTTCTTCTCCATGGTCACTCTCTAAGCGCTCTCGTCCAGAATTTCCATGAATGATTGCAAAGAACTTGCCATTAGCTAAACAACCTCACCAGTTGAGTCAATAAATGTCTATGTCCATCTCTATGATTCACTTCAATCCTCTTCATCCTTGTTGTCCTTTTGGGTATTATTATTTTGTGGGGAATCTACTCTAGTTGAAGGAGATTCGTGTTCTTGTTGGTGATGTAGTTGATGATATTGTTCAAAGGGCTTCATATGGGGTTGGGTCTGGTTGTATTTTACCTTTTGTGCATCCATGAAGGATTTCGATGATCGAGGGACAATTTTCATTAGAGGGTGTTCCGGTGTAATGCCTTTTTTCTCTATTGAAATTGTAAAGCTGAAATATGGTGATACTTTTTTTACCTTGCCCTATTTAGGATTTCCTTTGTGATTCGTGGTGGACCCAACCATGGTAAATGCCATCCAACTACCACTGTTGTTGTTGCAATTCGATACCTTGTATAACTAATCTCATTTTTCATGGTACATGTCAAGTTTGTAACAGTTGAATCTGACTACAATAGCCAGAAACCTACCCTCATAAATAAAATGTCATCAACCAGGACTAGAATTGTTAAACTAATGTGCACAAAAGGACCACTTACATACCCAAAAGGGAAACGTGCACTTTGCGCATTAAAGAAATTAGTAGTCTATTTGTTAGATGTTTTGGATTTTCCAGTAATTTTTTTATCTGGCTAGGTTTTTTTACAAAATCTAAATTTTGAAGTACCTAAATAATGTTTTTGAATGCATAAATAGATTCAACATACGATTTTAACAACTATCATATACGTTTTCCAAAATTAATCTAATATTTAGACTACTACTTCAAAAAATTCAAAAACATGCACATAAAAAAGGAAATTACTCTCTTAAGGAGATGGGATTTGAAAATTAAAGAAATGGGCAATTGTTGTATTTTCATGGTTATAGTCTACTCTAGTAGTGGTAGATCACAATAAATTCCCCATAAAACAAAATGGAAATACTATTATTAAATGAAAGGGGTTTCATACAGTAAACTTATCATTTATATGTATATTACAAGTGTCCCTCATTTTTTATTCTAAGATACATACTGTCAGTTAATTGGACATAAGTCTAATGAAACAACAATTATACAAATAATTTACGGCCAACAGATGTAACATTTGATGACAAGATTCCTTGAAATATGATCGAAACATTGAAGCAACTATATGACACCACTAACTATAGGAAGCACATCTAACAAGGGTTACATAGAAAATTTTCTCTAGCGTCCCAAACTCGTAATGCATATCCTCCCTCGCAATTTGAATGAGTTGCATCGAACATCCAGAGCTTCCTAGTTGATTGTCCAAAACTTCTCGTGACCCAAATTTCTCGTTCAATCTCTATTTGTGATGGCATACCCATACACAATGTTTGCATCCTTGTCTTTCCCAACCCACTGTGAAATTGAAATGGAAATGGAAAAGGAAAATCAATGTTCTTCTCCCTCTGCCTCAATTACCAGTGACGCTTCTTCTTCTGCCTCCTCCACTACTGTTGATTTCAACACCAGCAACATCCATTATGACATATTTATAAATCATTGTGGCCTCGAATTTTGCTATCCATCTCTATTGTCGCCTTCTTTTACATGGATTAAGATCCTTTTTAGACTAGAAGGAATTGCAAGTGGAAAGTAGCATTTTCCATAATGTTACAATACTTAGAGGCTTTCATTCAGTGTTCCATTCAATAGTCCTTGTGGATTTTTTTAGATAGTTATGTTGTCTTGGGTAACTTACAAATTTCAAATTTACCTATGCCTACCAAGTCTCATACAACTTCGTTGGTGTTTCCTTTACATCTCATAACACTATTTTAGCCTCATCTGCTTATCGATTGATCATTTACCATCTTAGCCAAACCTCTTAACTATGCAATCATTCTTACAACATCTACACATTCGGTATGTTTTCTTGGTGCCTCATACCATCAAACTCATAACAAATTCAAATTCTTTAAGTTCCCTATCCTTTTATGTGACTTTATGTTAAAGTTCATTGATTGTAGTCTCAAACATTTGCTTAAAGGCATCAAAGGGTCAAGGATCCTTGTTGTGATGATAGTGTGGTGACCACCTTTGTGGTTGCACAATCCTGTGTGCCATCAACAATCTTGGATTATCCATATTTTTTGGCATTACAATTATGGCCTGAAACATGCTTTTCTCTTAATTAAACATGATTTCCACATGACCATTGTCAAATGTCTTAATCTTCTTTCATTTTCAAACAACCAATGCTTCTATCACTTTCCCCTTCTTTTCATACCTTATCATATCGTAGGGTTTCTACCTCCCTTCACTATACAAATAATAACTTTTGAAACAGGTTTTAATTCATTATCAACAATATATTCATCCAATGATATCAATATATAGTACATGGATGCAACCATCACTAGATCTAAATCTCACTAGCCACTCATTGGTGGTAAATAACAATTTTAGGGTAAAATCATGAATAAGGGTGTCTATTTTTTATTGGGGGGAGGGGGTAGTTATGAGAAAATCAATATAGTTTTCTCATGTTTTTCAACTTCGAGCAAAAAAAAGTTATGTTTGTCTTTAGAATTTCATTTTGAAGTAAAAACAAAACTTTTGAAGAATTATGTTAGCTTTCTATCCATTATTTTTTTATTATTATTGAGATTTGATATGTCAACTTAGAAAATGTTTGGCAATCTGTTCTTATAAAATGAAAGGACTAATAAACAATCATGTTTGGAGAACTCCATGAACTCATGTTAACCTTGTGTTTATTAAAAATAGAATATGCTACAATAATCTAGATAATGTATTAACATGTGACTATAGTGTTGTATCCAATGGGTGAATATACTAATTATTAGAAATTCTTGAATAGGATCAATGTGAAAAACTTGTAGAATATAAACAAGTTTAGGGAGAGTGGACATTTCTCTTAATTGCCACTAAAAATATAATCTAAGAGTTATGTTTTGAAGTAGACACTCCAACGATGAGTCCCATTATTTATAAAAAAAAAAATTCATTGTGTTTATGAAGTTATTGAATTTTCATTTCACTGAATTTTGAAAGCAATGAAACCAAAACAAAAACAAGTTAAGAATTTTTTTTTTATCAAATCTCAACCATATACAATAAAATATGTACCTCCAAAAAAATGAGAAAAATAGTGGTATCAGTTCCGAAAGTCGCTTCGTAGTATTAGATATCATTTTTAACTTATGAAATTGGAGTAACCTTTTCGACCAAACTATTTCAGTTGAATAATAGTTCGGCTGAAAATACTTTATTACGTTAAATCATTGTCAAATTTAACGTCCCTTAATTTTTTGACCGACAATATATTTAGGCCAAAACATGATCACAAAAAAATTCCACCAATGAACTAATGTGGGTCCACTTTCAATAATTAAACCTCTTTCAAACCATATGTATACACTAAACGAATTCATAATTCCTCGTATTTCATTTTCATAGAGATCTCCACAAAAGATTTTGTAAGGTGTTTTTTTTTCTAAGGAGATTTTTTTCTAACCCTGCTTCTTTAAGGAGATTTTTTTCTAAGGGACTTATTTCAAAAGATTTTTTCTAAGAGACTTTTTTAAGGAGATTTTATTACTACGGGACTTTTTTAAGGATATTTTCTTTCTCAAAGATTCTAACTTTTTTTAAGGTGTTTTTTTCTCAAATAAAATATCTAGGTCAAAATCTCAAAAACAATTTCTTTTAAAGTGTTTTCTCTATGGATCTAAGACTCCATGAACTTTTTTTAAGATGATATTTTTCTCATAGACAATTATTTTTGTCAAAGGATCAAAGGCAATTTCTCTTTCGGTGTTTTCTCAAAAGCTAAAATACTCTAAAGGACTTTTCTAAGGTGATTTTTTTCTCAATGGCTTCCTTTTTAGGTGAAAGGCTCAAAGGCAACTTCTCTTAAAGTGTTTTCTCAAAGATTTAAAGAATCTAAGTGACTTTTTTAAAAGTGAGTTTTTTCTCAAAGGCATTTTTTTAAGTCAAGGGCTCAAAGACAATTTCTATTAAGGTGTTTTCTCAAAAGCTCAAAGACTCCAACTGACTTTTCTTAAGGTTTTTTTTGTCAAAGACTATTTTTTAGGTTTAAAAGCTCAAAGGCAATATCCCTTAAGGTGTTTTCTCGGAGAATCAAATACTCTAAGGGATTTTTTAAAGTGATTTTTTTTCAAAGACTTTTTTTAGCTGAAAGACTCAAAGACAATCTCTCTTAATGTGTTTTCTAAATGGCTCAAAGACTCAAAGGACTTTTTAAAGGTGTTTTTTAATCTAATATTTTTATTTTTTTGCTATTGGTTGTTTATTTTTTTAAAACCTATATATATTAAACAATCATGGGAAATACAATACAATGTCAAAACAAGTGCTCGTACTTGAGATGATGCAACTCACAATGAAAAGCAAAGACTCTATCGTGCCAAAAAACAAAAGGTTACACAGACTGAAGAGACAATTGCTGAAGATGTAAATAGAGATATACATTCTAATGTTGATGAAATGAACAAGAAATCCAACCTGAAGAGACAATTGTTGAAGATGTAAATAGATATTTACATCCTTATGTTGATGAAATGCATATTAAAAATGAATTTCAAGAACACGAAATCAAACATGGTATGTATATATATCATGCATTTATTAAATCAATTTTTTTTATAATGAATTGTAATTTTCAAAATGCTCCATGTAACAAATAGAGAGAGAACCATCTCATAATGTCGATCAAATTGTTAAAGACGCCATTGAAATCCATAATGAAACCAAATCAAGTCAAGCTCATGTATGTACATATATGTGTGTGTGTTTTTGTAAATTTTCAATATATTTAATTTAATTCATGAATGTTTTTTTTGTTTTTTTAATACCAATTTACTAGATTTTATATTATGTTTCTAATTTATTATATTCAATATATGCTAAGGGTGTTTCCATGAAGATGGGTACACTTTTTGGCAAGAAGAAGGCATGAGGGCTTAACAAAGCACTCAATCAAACTATTTTCAGAAGCTCGATCGAGCGTTGGAAAAAGTATTGATTGAGCTAGATAGCTCAATTGAGGGTTTTTTAACCCTCAATATAAATTTTTTTTAAAGCTAGATCGATCTTTTTAAAAATCTAGATTGAGTTTTTTGAAAAGCTAGATTGATTTTTTTTAAAAGCTAGATTGAGCTTTTAAAATTAATCAACTTCCTTAACTCGAAATAACCTACACACTTTTTTCAAATTTTTATTTCATAAAAGCTCGATCGAGCTTCAATTTAACAACACTTGATCCTATCACTTGATCCTCTAAAGAACGCAGGTTGAAAAAACAAGTTTTAGGCCTATGACTTGATCCTCTAAAGAACACAGGTTGAAAATCGCTCCAAGAACATTTTTTACGCTCCAAGCTATTTTTCGAGTTTCCACAACCTGGTTTTGCTTCTTGTGGAATCTGGACTCCTTCCAGATCCACCTGATTGGATTGCTTGGTGTCTAGTGGCTGATTTGTTTCCTAAATAAATTCTTTGGCAGGGTTGGTTTTTGCCTCCAAGAATCGCTGCAAGAATATTTGATTGGGTCGTTGGTTGCCCTATTTTCTGCAGGCTTCTGAGTGATTTTCAGCAAGTTTCCATCTGAGCTTTTGGATTTGGGATCGTTGTTGCGATTTTCTCCTCAAAATTTGGCCTTCTTCTCTCAATAACCGGTGTAGATCCTTTGGGTGCTACATTTTCAGTTGTGAATTATTTCTTTGATTTTCAAGGGCTTCCATAGATAAGGTCGTGTCTGTTGCTTTTTCTAGGTTTGGATTCTCTGTTTTGTTGTCCGAGGTGCAGATGTTTGGTGAGGCTAAGTTCAGATTAGGTTGTGGGCCTTCCTACTTCTGTTATGATATTTTTGGTGGATTCTCATCCTACTGGTCATTCTGATGTCCGATGGGGAGCCTCCTCTTCCTCTTCCTCCTGATCTAGAGGCTTTCAAGAGATTGATTGCTTCTAGTGGCAAGAGGAAAGGAGGCCCTACTTAGAAACTTGCCAAGAAAGTGGATATTCTCTCTGTGGAACTTCCTGCTGATCGAGCCTGTCGGTCCGCCTTAAATCTTGTTGAACGTTGGTTAATTGGGAAATTCATTGGCCTCTGGCCCTCTCCAAAGGCCATTGATGGTTGGGTGCAGAGAAACTAGCGTCCCTTAGTCTCCAAAGGCATCCAGAACTATTTTGTTGGAAGAGGTTATTATCTCTTTATTTTTTAATATGCAGGGGACCGTGACCTTATCTTCCGGAATGGTCCTTACTTCATGGGCCCTCATAGGCTCTACTTGAACAAGTGGACCCCCGAATTTGATCCCTCTCAAGATGTTCCGTCTGCTGTCTCTATTTGGGTAAGGCTACTCCATCTCCCTCTGCATTGCTGGAGCTCAGACTCCCTTGAAGCCATCAGGAACAAGCTTGGAAAATACATTGACAAAGTTGATCGGAAAGACCAATATTCATGTGCAATAATCTGCATAGAAGTTGATTTGGAGACTGGCCTTCCTGAGGCAATAAATTTAATAGTTACTGAGTGGTCTCATATCTAGGAGCTGGATTACGAACAAATCCCGTTCAAATGTAGATTATTCCACGATTACAGCCATTTTTCCAAAAAATGTAAGAAGAAATTTGAAGAGGAAATTGAATATGAGAAAGACGATCAGTGGACCCAAGTCCAGAAAGCAGCAACTTCCAACCAGGGGCCTAGAAAGAAAGGAAAAGTAGGGAAATCTGTGACAAGTGACTCTACTGTTGGGAAGAAACCTCCTACTCCTCAAGTTGTTGATTCCTCCAAATTTCCTTCCAATCAATTTGTTGTCCTTAACTCTTCTGATGCTATCCTCGAAGAAGGTGAACTTCAGCAATTCGATGGGCTTGTGTTGGATTCTAAAGTAGTCATAGTTACTCCGGAACAAGTTGGTCCTTCTATATCGACTCCTCTTTGGGATGGAGAACCCTCCCTTGCTCCTTCTGGGGATTTCTCTCCCCCTTCTTATGCTTAAATTTCCCGAAAGAAACTAGTTGATAGCTCTAATTCTTATGATGAAAATTCCTTTGATCAACTCTCCAAAAAGAATGGCAGAAAGTCTAAGAAGGAGATCCAGGAAGAAGAGGATGAGAGGCTTAAGACGCAAGGAATCCAATCCACCATTAAAATGTCTTATGGAAGGAACAAGAGAACCAGGCCTCCAAAGGGAGTAATAACTCCCTCTAACTTGGGTAAGTAATGCAACTCATCTCTTTGAACTACAGGGGATTGGGTAACCCATCCAAAGCTAAAGAAGTAAAAGATCTACAGAGAACAGTCCCTTTTGAAATTCTCTTGCTTTAAGAGACTAAAGTTGAGGAGGAAGCTTTCCTTCTCTTAAGCAGGAGTAAATGGAAATTGAATTCAGGCAAAGTTGTTAGTTCTAGAGGAACTTGTGGGGGTTTAGCCACTCAGTGGTGTGAAGAGAAATTTCAATTAAATTTTTTTTTGCCACCCAACACTGGATATTTTTAGAGCTTTTTCATATCGCCAGTAAGACCTCTATTTCCCTCTTTAATCTTTATGTGCCTATTAATTATCGTGAAAAACAAGTATGTTGGAAAACGTTATTGGATTTCCTAGAGGCCAATTCTCTTGTCAATATAATTTTAGCAGGTGATCTCATTATCACACTAGCCCCAAATGAAAAAAGGAGGTCTGAGAGGTAAGGACTCTATGCATGACATGGTGGAGGATTTGATTCAATCTTGGGATTTGATTGATATAAAACCCAAGCTCGGGCGCTTCATGTGGTCCGATCGCAGAGTGGGAGCTGCAAATGTCTCTGCCATGCTTAATCGATTCCTTGTCTACTGTCAATTGATCGACGAGAAATCCATTCTCTCAACGAAAATATTACCCAAGCTATCATCTGATCATAATTTCATTACTATTTGAAATCAAAGAGAATATGGGGCCAATCCCATTCAGATTCATCCCACTCTGGATCGAGAGAATCAGGTTCATGGATGTTGTAACTCAGGCTTGGGCATAATATATTGTTGCTCTCCCAGTTTTTTCTGGGAGCAAAAACTGAAGAGGACCAAAATCGTGTTGAAGCAATGGGTCAAATCTCCTCTTCCCTCTCCAACGGCCACTAGGAAAGAAAGAGTTTCTGAACTAGCTTATATTCAACTGAGTATGGAAGATAGACATATTTCCTCTTGTCATTTAGCTCTGGAGAAATTGTCCCAGTTTAACACCTCTCAATCATTTAGACATGAAGAAGAACATCCCAAGTTAAAGTATCGTTACCTTTGGTTGAAGTTTAGTGATAAGAATTCTGCTTATTTTCATAGACAATGTAGGGTTAGATTGTCCCGTAATCATATGTCGAAAATCTCCACTGGAGAGGGGGTCACTGTTTCGGGGCAAGATCTATTAAAACAGTTTGCTAGTAATCATTTTCAGCTGCTTTTTTAGGATGATGGTCTCATTGATAAGGATATTTCTTCTGAATTCTTGGATAATTCCCCCCTCTGGTTAGTGCTGAGGACAATTTTGCGTTATTGAAACCCTTCTCAGAAAAGGAAATTGTTGATGTCATCTAGGATATGGAGTCAGATAAAGCTCTGGGGCCAGATGACTTCTCTTTTCATTTTTATAAATTTTGTTGGCCCATCATCAAATATGATCTGGTCCGGATGGTGGCTGCCTTCCAAATAAAAGCAAAAGTGGGAGGGTGCACTAATTCTACCTTTCTTGCCCTCATCCCCAAGGAAGCCAATCCTTCTTCCTTTGACAGGTTCTTCCCTATTTCACTGTGCAACACCTCTTACAATATCCATGCCAAACTACTAGCCATTAGATTTAAGCTCTTGCTTGGCAAGCTCATCTCTGCTCTCCTGGGGGGATTTGTAAAAGGCAGGCATTTAGTGGATAATGTAATCCAAGTTCAAGAAGTTATTCATTCAAGCTTCCAAAGGAGGGAGAAAGGTATGTTAATTAAGTTGGATATGAAGAATGCTTTTGATAGAGTTAAGGTCCCCTTCCTTTATGATGTCTTTCTCTCATTTGGGTTCTGCCCTGAGTTTGTAAACTTGATTAAAGATAGTACTGATGGCCCTTGGATTGCTCCATTAGTCAATGGTAGACGTGCTGACTTTTTCAAAGCGTCCAGAGGCCTCTGCCAAGGTTTTTCGATGTCCCCTTTCTAATACATCTTGATGGCTGAAACTCTCAGTAAAAAACTCATAGTTGAAAAGGAAGATGGTTACATCCAAGGCATCTAGTGCAAGGGGTGTGGACCCAATCAAACACGCCCTTTTCATAGATGACTATTTCCTGCTTGGAGAGGCCTCCATGATGATTTCTCAAGCTTTTAATGATATCCTTCAAAAATTCGGCCAAATATTAGGAGCACTGATTAACAAAAACAAAAGCATTGTTTATGGATGGAATGTTGATCATTCGGCTGTTCTTCGAATAGCAGACTTCTTGGGCTTCCCTGGTTTCAACAAGTGGGAAAAGATCAAGTATTTGGGTCTTCCCTTAAATTTCAGATTGTCCTCTCCCTCTCTCTGGTTGGAAGGATTAGCAAAGTTAAAAGTAAAAATTGCTTCTTGGGGTGGTCAGTGGTTAACCTCAGCCGGGAAGCTGATGTTGATTAAGGTTGTTCTATCAGCTTTTCCTATTTTTCAATCCGCATTACTATTAGACCCAAAGAGCATCTCGTCTCAGATTTCTAAAATTCTAAGAAATTTTCTTTGGTCGGGTGGTCAAGGTTGTCAAAACAAGATGCATCTGATTAATTGGGAAGACCTTAAGAGACCCATCTCAGAAGGTGGATTACAAATCAGGGACCCTGGTCTGGCTAATATGGCACTGAGTGACAAGTTCATTTGGTAGTTATTTGTGAACAAGAATCATTCTGTTAATAAGATTTTTCGTATGAAATATCTTAAGGGTGGCACATTGAGAAACACTTCCTCTACTAACACTCCAACTGACATTGCTATCTGGAACTCCTGCAGAAAATGTTTTGAATTCTTTAATCAACAGCTATTTCGAATTCCTGGCAACGAGAACATGATTCTTCTTTGGGAGGATAAAATCTCTGGGAACCCTCCTCTATCCTCCATTATTCTGTTAACAGAGATAATGAATTGGGCAACTAATAAAGGCCTCCTCCAATTGGCAGATATTTATATCTGGGACAGTTCTGGAAATTGGGTTGGTTGGTTCATCCCAGATCTTCCTGCTTGTCTAAATCCTCAAAAAAAAATTATTGTTTTCATCTCTTACAGGCCTTGCTCCTGTCCACTTATCCAAGAAAGATGAATGGGGCTAGGGAAAGGATGGCTTTTACTCAGTTGCTAATGGATTCAACACTCTTCATACTCCCCATTGTTCTCATTTTCCTCTTGTGATCTGGAAATCAGTATGGGCTTCCCATTACATGCCGAAGGTTAATTTTTTCTCATGGCTGGTCTTAAAAAAAATTGACAGGTGACAATTTCTCAAAATGCGGTTTTAATGGTCCTTTTCGATGTTGCTTATGCAAATCAGTAATGGAATCTGTTGACCAACTCATGGTCGATTGTGATTTTTCCAGAAATGTCTGGGCTCTTGTTCTTCAAGGGATTAACTGCACGTGCCCTTCTCAAACTTTCGTTCTGTCCTTTTATCCATCTTGGCATGCTAGACGTCCTCTGAAATCATCCTCTGCAAATTTGCATATCCATTGGCATTCTATTTTGAAATATACCTAGTGGGTGTTATGGCTGGCCAGAAACAATAGTTTTTTCCAAGACCTCATCCCAAACATCCAAATCGTGGCTAAAAATGCCAAATCGTGGTTTGTAGAATCTTCTGGCCCATTGACTTTTACCTTTCCAGACTCTCAATGGACGGTCTCTTGTTCTCATCCTTCTAGAAAAAAGATGAATTGCACCAATCCTGTCAAAATCCCTCCTTGGAAATTTCATGGGAATGCGATTTCTCTTTAAAAAAATTGGTTGAACTCTTCTTCAGCAGTTATTTTCTTTGACGGTGCTTCCAAAGGGAATCCCGGGGTATCCAGAGCCGGTGGTATGGTTTTATCCCCAAACATATTGACTAAATTCAGTTTTAGTTTGGGTCTTGGTTCCATGTCCAACAATCAGGCTGAAAGTTACAACTTACTCATGGCGACCCAGCTTGCTAAGGAAAAAGGTTTCAAGTCCGTTCTTATCTTTGGGGATTCTGAGTTGCTAATAAAAACTTTAAATTCAGCTAGCAGCTTCAACAATTCCACCTTGAATATAATTCTGCAGAGAATTAGGATACTTTTAGAAGAATTTGACTTGGTTGTTTCCTTCCACATTCTCCGAGACTTAAACGAGCTTGCAGATGTCCTGGATAATAAAGCTTGTCTCCTTCCTCAAGGATTTCTTAGCATCGATGGGAAATCTAGTTCTTTCTACCCTATTCCGTAATTTTGGTTCTTTCAGTTGTAATTTGTTCTATATGGGATATCCCCTCTGCTCTGTAAGCCTTTGCTCAGCTTGATGTCCTTTTGAAATTTGTAACTTGGTTGATTGGTTTATGCCAAAATACACCAGTTTCCTTTTTTAATAAAAAATAAAACTACCCGTTTGTGTTAAAAAAAAATAAGTTTTAGCCCTCTTTTATGCAATTTTAATTTTGCTTCCCTCTTTACCCTGCCTAAACTTTGTCCTAAGATGCAAAGTTAGGTGTCAGACTTCATACCAAGGGATTCGTCAACGAATCGTCTATCCATTAGCATATGATTTACAGGTTTCTAAGTTCATATGATATATTTTTTTTAATTTTCTTTTCAAAATTAGACTTACAAAACCATGTTCACAATTTCGAATCAGTGAAAAGAAAAATCAATAACATAAAAAGTACACAACCAAAAAAATTCAAAAAATATATACGCCCCAGAACAATGTGTGCGCTTCAAAAGGGTATTTTTTGTTTTTCGACTTTTGTAACCAGTAAAAAATGTTTACGTGCACACCCGTGTGTACAAAATGCAATTAAAAATTTCAACGGTTAGTTTCGAAAATTAGTAAAAATATATATAATTTTCAACATAATTTTTTTTTAAATGAGCACCCCAATGCATTTTGTGTAGATTATGTTCATATATTGTTTTACAAAAATTATACATCTGTCACTAAATTATTTTACATGCATAGAAACCACTTGTTAACTTTTCCTGAAATTTACAAGAACATGCATATCATTAAATGCAATTTTGACAGATTAAATAATATATTTTTTAAAATATTGGTGGGAAAACAACATAATTCCCTAAATTTTGTTTTTTTGTTTCCCGTCGAAACTCACAATGGTTTCCCTACAATGATGTTTGGGTGTATATATGGGGGGTTTAATTTTGAATACTTAAATTTTGAACTTATGTGGGGTTTAAATGGTGTTAAATAAATAAAAGTTTAGTTGGAGAGTGCAAATGTGTTTTTCCAACATCAACCACCGAATTATAAGAGAATTACATGTGCCATTTCCATGAATGCACCAAACCCTAGCCTCTCCCCGCAGTAGTGTTAAGGAAAAAAGTGAAAATCCTTAGATTTAGAATCTATCACTACAGAAAGATGTTCCCTACTAGGGTGAATTGGATTCGATTTCTTTTTTCAGTTGATCTGATGAGGGAAATTCCTAGAATAACAAACCCTATCTTGTTGAATTGTTGGATAAGTTGTTGCACAGTGACTTCTTTCAGGTTGGCTCTGATACAATGTTAGATTTTTAAATTTTTTTCCAAAAACAAAAGGATCACTGAAAGAATGACAAGCACAGTAACAAAAAGAGAACACAAGGATTTATCTTGGGAAACCCTCGTGGGGGAGAAAACCTACCAAAACTTCCTCGATACAGAATCCAACCAAGTACAATGTAAGGCCCTAAAAATAAGGCTAATTTCTTCATCTCTCTCAGATGGACTACTTCTACTCTCTCTAGCGAACTTGCTTGAGTGTTGAGTGTGTCCAAATGAGGGAGGCACTTCATCTATTTATACACATCAACTAAGTGACCTAATGACCCAATAGGTCCGACTTGTCTCTCCAACCAGGGTCCAGTTTCCTAGGGAACTCAAAACAACATTTATAAAATACTTTTGTGGGTATTATTGACCCGACTTACAACATAGGTTTTACCTCAAGACTTTTACATGACCAAGTACATCAATGACATCTCTGAATGGAGGAATAACATATCTGAAGGGAGGAATAAAATAATGCAATAAAAGGTATAATAGAATATCTTCTAAAGTTAGATTTATTTAACAATAGTGTGACGAGATTGGATTTGGAACTCAAGAGGATGATTGTGTGGATGATTCTTTGAAATTATGTTCTCACCATAGAGCCTAATTCCTTCCTCATGATGAGAGCCACTATTGCTACCTCCTCCATTTGGGATCCTAGCTAGAGATTCTTTGATCTCTTTCCCAGATCTAATGGCGTTCTAGGATATCTCATTCAGAATCTTATTCATGCCTTGGAAAACATATGTAATATCCTCCCTCTCTTTCATGCTATATGTTTCTTGGTCTCCTTGGATCTCATCATCAGTGGAGTCAAATTCTCCTTCTTGTTTTATTATGGGCTCTTCTATTTCTTTCTTTTTTGGATTTGGATTCTTCTTTCAACTTATCGATGATTACCCAAGCAGGTGCCAAGGACCATGCTCTAATACCACTGAAGTGTACCAAATCCAAAAACAACAAAAGGAATAGACACACTAACTCAATGGCATAAGGAAGACACTAATGTAAGAATGGAAGACAAGAGCTACACTAGTTCGAGAATCCTTTGCACAACGTATTGGGAACATTTATGTTTCAAAATTAACTACTTATTAATTCTACTCCAAGGCTTCCTAGGTACACCCACATATGCAAACTAGAGCCTTCCCACTAGCTTAAAGAGAAAGGCACTAGGAATAGACTTTCAGGAAGTTAGGAGGATCCGGAACTCAGGGAAGGGTTCTAGAATAGGTCTCTAACCTTTGTTATGACAGGGTATATATTAAAAATGTCTATAAAACTGCATAGTTCAATTTGGTCTATTTGATCTCCAGGAGTGAGATTTCCTGATTCGGGATTGCGTAGTTGCCTTGTTTCCAACTCGACTCAAACACAAGTAAAGTATCCCAAATTCTAGATATGAAGGAAATTTAGTGTACAGTTTTGTCGTAGATAATTGTATCAACTTACATAATTTTATTTGGACACAAAGAGGTCAAGATATATCATTTTTTAGCTAAACTAGTCAAAATTGAAGGCACATTGAGCATGGGTAAATAAAATTGTGAACATGAGACCAAATATTTAGAACCAGAAATAAAGCTTTATTACAGAAGTACTCAAAATAGTCCAATTACATTAGAAATGTCTTGACACATACTAGGTGTCCTAATGGCTCTTTCACAACGCCAAATGCTTCATAATACCATTTAAAACACTCAAAAAAAGCAATATTAGCAAAATTGTGGCATATGTTTTGCCAACACCACAAAGATTTGATAACTACTACTACAAATAATCGTAGAAACGCTCGGTGAATGAATCTAGGTGCTTCACTCCTCAATCAAATTTATAAAGGAGTGCATCTCCCCACTGCTTGCAAGGGGCACATCAATGAAGCACCAGAATTTGCTCAAGCAAACACTCAGAAGAATTCAAACAAAATATCAGCCAACCTTGATAAAGGGAGCTATATTCTCTTATATATATTCATAGAAACTTAAAAACCATGGAAAAATACCACGGGGATAAGAAAACCATGCTCTCCCAAGATCACCAGCCACCAATTAACTCCTTGGAAGAGATCTAGTCAAAGAAACCCTGGATTTGGTAAAGTCATCAATGAAATACACAAGTGTGTCCCACTTGGACACCTACACCTACACAAGTGCACCACTACACGTTTTCACCCAATTTTGACATTCAAGTCTTCAACTACCTCGAGGGACGTTAGATCCCCATTCCCAAATATGAGTTCTGATCACTTTCCTTAATGCATGGAATTTCCTTGTTTTATGGAAATGGCCAAATTATGGCCCAAACTCAACTTGGGTGCCCCCTTAACATTTTTGCCATTTATTTAGCATTCATAAAACCCTTGGGAACCATTCACACTCAAATATGATCCCAAACAAGTTGTGGACAAATTTGCCTTTGTGAAATTTTTTTCCAATTTTCTCAAGGCAATTTTTATTAAAATTTTAATTAATTCTCAAATTGAAATAACTTCCACTTGAACACATGGGAACCTAATGGGTAAGTGGGGTAGGTCCATGTGCTTCCAGTAAGGGGAAATGACATATTTGAACTTCAACAAGGTACATGAATCCTCTCATCAACTCTTTACTACATGCCATTAAAGTTTGGGGTATAAATCTTTCTCTATTGACAATTTAATCTTCTTTAATGCTACCTTTACAATAAAGAATACATGCAAATCTATAAATTTATTTCTGTTCGCAAGTGTGATAGATTTCAATATATCCATCTTCAAAAACTAAGTCCCAAATTTTAGAATTTGAATTTGTCTATTGGCCCAACAAATCACAATCGTTTCAATGAAACATATATTTTGCTCATCAATATCAATGAAACAAAACTCATCCATTTTCCTCATCAAAACCAATGTAACAAAACTTATCCAGATCATACTTTTATAGGGAATTCAAAATGCTTCGTCTTGAACACGTTAATGTATTTCGATCATAGCTAACAAGTTTTGCCCCATTCATTTTTTTTCATTTTTAAAATATTGGGGATATTCAAATTCAAATAAAAAAAAACTTAGAAAAAAATACAAGCAATTTGAGTGTATTTATCCAAAACATCAAAATCCTTAATTAAAACAACAATAACATGAATTATACCTAAAAAACACCCTACAAATAATCCAATGAAATCATCATGACATCAAAAGTTGTCTTGGTATGGCATTTTCCTTCAATGTCTGCATATAGTTGGGTTTGACAACTTCCATGTTTAGGATTTGAATATCTACAATAGGATTTTGGTTAAAACCGTCCCCAAAAAAACAATATCAACACACAAGTAATCTTAAGTTTTTATGCTCAACATTACTATACTAGTAAATAGTTATGAGTATGACCTCCCAGACCTATAAGAGGGGAGGGAGCAATAGTGTTTAAAGGGGAGTAATCGATAATCTAGTGTTGAAATTAGATCAATCTGAGGAGTTGGTTGGGCTTATACGCAATGATCATGAGTTGGGTTAGTCAAATCCATATTATTTTTTGAAGAAATTGTGTGTTGATCCAGAAATCTCGGAATTGGCTCAATTTGAGTGGTCTCATATAGAATTTTTGGACTGTGATCATTTCTATTTTAAAGAAAACCGAGTCCTCTGTTGTTTAATGCAACACAACCTAATTATAGGTATTGGATGTGGAAGGGAGGAAATTAATTCCGGGATTCATAAACGTAAGGAGAAACATCATATTTACAAGCTCTTTGGGTTTCCATCATATTTCTTTAATACGTACACCATCATATTTTTGTAATGCGTACACCATCTCTAAGCCTTCCCGCTTTGTCATTGTATAGTTTCTTTCTGCAGTAGCCAACTTATGACTTGCAAATGCAATGGGGTGATCAATTGATCCTTCCCCTGACTGAGCCAAAATCACTCCCAATGTGACTGACGAAGCATCGACATGGATGTGGAACTCCTTCAACCAATATGGAAAAACTAATATCGGTGTTGTGACCATTTTCTGCTTCAAAGTATCAAGGCTTCTTTGACATTCGTCGTTCCATTCAAACTTTGCATCCTTATTTAAGAGTTTCTCCATCGGCGATGTGATCGTTATGCATCCTGATTTTTCCTAAGTCGCCTGAAATCCCTTTCATCTTAGAAAATTTTGTCGAAAATAAATATTGGAATTCATGCAATATGTTAGTGATCTTCGCCATGGTTGTCTCATCCCAATAATCCCCAATACTAGCGAACTTCAAGTCCTCTAATGTCCCAATATTGACCTTTCTTATATCGAGCAGCTGTTTGACTTTGTTGGGTGGTATTTCTGGTGCTGCGATATCCCGACTTCCCTCTGATTCTGAGATGTTGACAGCTCGTGGATTATCCTAAACGTTAGGCTCTCCTAGCACATTGTAATATTTCGACATTAACTGTGTTGTTGGTGTCTTATGCGACTCTGTTAATAAATCCATTGGGTGTCGGATTTTCCAGGCTAGAGGACATTGATCCGAGGAATGTGTCGAAGAAAACAAATATTTTCTGCAACGTTTTTCAGTCAGCATTCCATGAATAAAATAAATGCAAAGCATATGATTTTATCCAAGAAAGAACCATGGATACATATTTCATGAAGGGAGAAGAACACCGACCAGTGGAAAGACCGTAGACACAACCGTAGTACACTCAACAACAACCGCAGTACAACCAAATGCAATATAATCAGTAGCAGGCATAGTATACTCAACCATAGTACACTTAGCCTCAGCCTAATCAATAGAAACAGTTCAACCAACCATAGTATAAGCCACAAGGAGGATTCCAGGGAGGATTCTCAGTAGGTCGCAATGGAGGATTGGTCGTGGAGGAGCTGTAGGAAAAGGTCATGGACTTGTAACATGCTATAATTGCAAAGTATTGGGACATTACCATAGAGACTGTCCAAATTTACAGTCTCAATGTACTTATTACAGTGTTCCAGATCATATTGTTGAAGAATGTCCACAGTTTATTGCAAAATGGCAAGCCAAGAACTAGCCACAACAACAACCAAACCAAAATGTGAACCGGACTTAGAATCAAAATTAAGGACCAACTATATGGAAAGTATCGGCAGAACCCAAAACTCAACCAACAAATGTTGGAGTGGTAAGTCAAGGAGGAGCAATGACAGGAGATGATGGACCACTGAAAAATATCTAACTTGTGGATCGAAAGAATGTGCAATTCGATGTAAACGTTGAGAAAGAAGCCTTCTTCGACACAAGAGACATACTGAACAGGAAAGATGGTAAGTTACATGTATATGAAATGCCACCAATTTTTTATTTGATAGCTATGCCAAGATCATCAAGGAGGTTAGTAGTTTGCAAAATTTTCTAGAAAGATGATTGTCACTAGCAAAAGATCTAGATGCATTTGCAGAAATAACGATCTTATTGTACCGACAGGAGAAAGGATGATAAGACCACTTAGTGAATTTTTTGCATAAGAAGAAAACAGGAAAGGAAAGCAAGAGGAATGTCCAAATCGATTATTATGGTGTAGATTCAGTCATTTTGGATCTAGGATCAGACGTAAATATCCTAACGAAGCAAACATGGGAAAGGATGGGAAACCATAGTTGGTTTGGTCACCCATACACCTACAACTAGCAAACTAGGCCAAGGTATCTCCAATCGATAGAGTACCCCACCTACCTATTGAAGTGGAGAAACTAAAGACATTCACAAACTTCGACGTTATTGAGATAGTCGACGAAAGCAGCTCATACCCCATGTTGTTGGGAATTAGATGGGAAAATGACAATTTAGCATTTATTGACTTCAAAAAAATAGTAATGACTTTTGAGAATCACAACGTGTGAATCATTTCCCCATTAGATCCCAGCGAAGGCCAAAGATACGTAGAACCATTAAAAGAGGAAGTTGTGGGAGGATAGGATAATTCCTATAATTTTTTGAAGACTACATAAACCCCACTACGAACAGAGAACTGGGCTAGTGAAGTGATAGCTTTGCATCATTGGACTTTGACAACGCGCTCAAAAACTTGTAGAACCAGTTACATGAAGTATCGGTCAGAAAATGTGAATGAGTCACCCAGTTGCTGCATTGGGTAGCAACAGAAGTCATTGAATTGTCGATGTATGAAGGATTATCTAACTTGGTTGGTTTTATTGACAAATTTGAGGATAAATTATTAGAGACTCAGCGACTGTTGGCATTGGGAGAAGCACTGAAGGATACTCCGACAAGATGGTGAGCTACACACAAGACCTCGACGGGATACTGGAAGAGTTGTTGTCGATTAATGGAAGTTCGATTTGGAGAAGAAGAGCACCACCAAAGGAAGAAATATGATGGAAGGAACAATCCCAATGATCATCTGGTCACATGCCAAACTGCATGGGTATTGAAGCCAAAGGAAGAATGGGTCCATGCATTTATCCATATGTTGGACAAAGTGCGACAAAGGTGGTACATTTTGGCAGAACTGTGAAGAGAAACTACAATGTGGGAAGAACTAATTGTCAGCTTCAGTCATACTTTCAGCTTTGTGAATGACAATTCGTTCATACATAACGATGAAGATGTCGACTCCACCCTGAAGCAATTCGACTCGATTGGTATCGACAATGAGCTTACAATGCATATGCCAGCATGACTCCAGAATAAAGTAATTCAAGAAATCAAAGACCACGAGGCGTTGGTGCATGACCAATTAGTCAAGTCCCAAGAGCAAGTAGAGAGCATGAAAGTCAAGCTTTGGTACCTAAAGACAGAGCAGGAGGTAGTTGTCAATGAAAAGGCCAATACTTTTGATGATAGACATCGATTGGAGAGAGAAATCTTGGTTGCATGCGAAGAGATTGTGAACATTACCCCTGAAATGTTCGTCGAAGCAAAAGTTTTGTGACTATGCAGAATAGTTGTTGATCTGAGGAAAAGAGGAGTAATTGAGGACGTTGCAGTAGAAATTACAAAGAATGAGAAGGTGGTGCAAATAATTGTAGAGGACATCACCAATTTTTGGGGGAATTTGGTGAAAGATGAGCAACTACACTAGCTGGAAGCACAACTGAACGAAGCGAAAGCACAATTGTCATCTCTATGAGGATCTCTCAAAGGGATGCCCCCACTAGCACATGTGAAAAAGGAAGCATAGCTTAAGGAGTTTCAACAACGTGTCAATAAGGCACGAACAAGACACCAAAGGAGGTCGACACAGTTAGATGAACTACATGGCGCAACAGAGGAAGTGGCACTCAAAGCAATGGAAGAGATCATGAAGATGAAGGAGGACTTAACCATAGTCCATCAAATGAATGAGGAACACCCAACAGAGCAAGAAGTGGATCACTGCGCAACAATCAAAGTGAAGATCAAAGCAGTTGTCAATGAAAAAAAATTGTTTATGATGAATTCAAGGCAAAGTAGGATGCACCAGTAATTTCCAGCTGACGTGGATCGAGGACGAGACAAAATTTTGTGTTGGGGGCCTGTTGGAAAGGGGATAAGATGCACAAGATGTGATTCCTCTATCGACAAGGAAGACATTGACAGGAGAAAGAGTCAACTGTATGGACTAAGATACCAACAAATGTGGTCATTATGATTGAGTTACTTAGGAATTTTTGGTCAAAGTTACTTAGGAAGTCGGCTATGTGGACAATTTTGTAAAGGCTCAAGCCTATAAGTAGAATTAGGAGTAGAGTCATTAGGAAATATTGTCTTGGGGTGATATGGTGATCTTGCTATAGGATCTAAAGAAGAAGAGTCTAATTGTGAATGTATTTTCTAGTCTGAGGCTATTCGACTAAGGGATGTTTGTCTTTTGCAAGGTGTTTTTGAAGATAATATAATGATGGAATTTATGTATTTATTTGCATGTCTATGAAACTTACGAACTTAATGATGGTGCCATCTATGAATTTACATTCTTCAATCTGAATGAATCATGCGAAGTCTTACAGGGATCATTGAATTAATACATGTTGATGTCTTTGTTAAAGCTATTATGCGTTAAATGAATTTGAATTATGTCTGTGTCGATCTAAATCTAAGTAAGAAGGATTGTGAATGGTGTTAAATATATCTTAATACCATCAATGATATGCTTAAACCATGGATCTCTAAAGTAATGATGCGATAGAGTAAGAGATAGTACGACAGTCCTCTTCCTTTTGCGGAAACGTGGTTCATGCAGCCCTCCCTCAGACATCTCTAGTGAGACTACATCTGCTTCATAGGTTTTGCCGAATAGGGTAAAACCCGTCTGGGCCGATGTTTAGGGAGCTTGCATTGATGGGTGTCGACAGACCTATAGAGTGAACGCTTCAGTTGTCTCCTGATGATGATCCCAGAGTAGGGATCGAAACGTTGAGATTTGCCAAATTATTCAACGCAGCTCCTTCCTTTTTCACATTCACTATCATGCCAAGTATTATCTTATCATCAATGATACATTGTATCGTTATGGCATTGATTCAATTTTGTAGCGTTGCTTAACTCATGATGAGGTTGAATCAGTGTTGAATTACTGTCACTTTGGATATTGTGGTGGTCATATTTCTAAGATGGCTACTGACCATAAAATCCTATGCACAAATTACTTTTGGCTCTCGATATTCAAATACTGTATGGAAGCCGTAAAAAAATGCCCACGCTATCAGCTTTTCCAATAAAAAAATGCACCCACCTAGCTTCACTACATCCCATCATTGTTGTAGGTCCTTTTGCGAAATGGGGCATTGATTTCATGCATTATAAGCCTGCCTCAGCTGGGGGGCATGGTTACATTATTGTTGTCATGGATTATTTCACAAAATGGGTTGAGGTTATGCCTACATATGGTGAACACAATAAAATTGCTTCCCTTTTTCTCTTTAACCACATTATCGCTAGGTTCAGAGTCCCAGAAGCCATCGTGATGGATCATAGTTCACATTTTCAAAACTATATGATGTCGGAACTAAGTGCCAAACTAGGTTTTCTCCACGACAACTCCACACCCTAATACCTGTAGGACAATGGTTAGGTTGAAGCCATTAACAAAGTACTGAAAACTATGCTTCAACGGATGGTAGGACGAGCTAAATATAGCAAACATTTGCAATTATTTTCTGCAATATGGGCTTATAGGACCACCGTTAAGACATCCACTAGTTTTACACCATTTCAACTAGTGTACGGGTTGGAGGCTACTCTTCCTATCGAGTGTGAGATCCCTTCTCTAAATTTCGATGTGGAATTGTTACCTAATACCAATATGGAGGAAGAATATTTCTTTTATTTGAACAAACTCAATGAAACTCGTCGAGATGCAACCTTATCTAATGAGGTGCACAAGCTATTTATTAAAGCTCCATACGATTGATCCGTTCAACCTCGCCTCTTCAATGAAGATGATTTGGTCTTGAAATATGACCAAAAACACGACAAGTCACGAGAGGCGACAAGTTAGAATCCATGTGGAATGGGCCTTATATCATGAACCATGTTTTAGAGAAAGGAGCATATGAACTTATAGATTATTATGGGATACCCTTGGGTGAGCCCCAAAATGGGATTTATCTTAAAAGGTACTATGCATAGGTAATCACGCATAGATACCTTATAAATATTGTTAATAGAGTGTGTTGTGTGTAGTTTGAATTTTTATTTTGTTATGAATGTAGCATTTGTCTTAGGTAAGTTTGCTTATATAGTGTTATCCTTGAATGAATTGATGACCATCTACTCAGGATTCACAGATGGTGTTATTCGGCATACCTTTAACCTTGCATCAACGGCTTGGGTCGTTTATTCCCCTACCGGTGATTTGGTAAGCTCAGGAGGAACTTGTTTAGGTCCTGCTACCAACAATATTGTAGAGTATCATGTAGTGATTGGGTTATTAAGTGAAGCTTTGTCAAGCAATGTGAGTCAGATCAGGGTTTATCAAGATTCAGAATTAGATGTTTCTCATTAAATTGGGTATATACCATCTGTAACCCCTTACTTCTTCGAATGTTCCAAAGAGTTCGGCATCTTGAGAGGCCTTTTGAGTTGATTTTATATCAACATATTTCGAGACATTTGAATGTAGTAGATGATTCATTAGCTAATTACGTTTTGGACTGGTACTTAGCTCATGTTTAATCTTCATTTAAGATTGATCACATGTATAAAGATCATAAAAACATATAATTAGTATCAATTCATGTACAAACACATCAAATAGACACACATTTCTATAAAAAGTTGTTATATATATATATATATATATATATATATATACACACACAACCGATACTGAGGCAAAAATCTTAAGCCATAAGCTTTCAGTGCACCAAAATATGAAACTATGAGTTTTGAGTACATCAAAATGGTCAAAATATGAAGCTTCGAAGCTTTCTGTGTATACTATAAGTCATAGTGACTCCAAGTTAACCCTTCTGTTCGTGGAAACACATCATCGCATAAGTTACCCTACGGAGTAGTCTCCCAAACCAGCATGACACCTTGCAGTATGGTGTTGATAACACCGAGGAAAGTCATCGATGGAGATATCAGGAACCCCAACTGTCAGTCTCTGCAAGTTCTCTTCGATGCATTGCAGTTTTTTTTCTGCCTCCATGTTCCAGATGGCGATCTCCCTCGCCACCCCTTACCTCTCAATAGGTGATGCTCCAACCGCTCATGGTGGACCAATATCTACAATGTAGAATACAATGTCTTGAGATCACAAAAAAATACTAATAAATGAAAAACACAATGAAAATGGCATCTTACTTATCTCTGTCATCCCACTGATCATCCTCAGGTAAAGGTAAATCAGGGTCACCTCTAAAATCGGTCCCTACATAAGCATAATATTCCACCATCATAAGTTGGCCATGTAGACATCAAAAGAATACAAAACCGTAGGTTACTGTAGGCCCACCACAACCTCCATGGCGAACCATGGCCTCCACCCATCTCAACATCCATGAGTCATATGGATCTAACATGTTCAGAGGTACATGCGGACGCAATAAAGGGACCCTCTCCAAGGAGAAGGATACCACTATAGCACCATATCCGAACTGTTTGAGTTCTCCTTGGTGACACTTTGTTAGTTGATCCTTGAGGATTACTAAAATGCCCTCACTCCAGTTGAAAATGGTTGGATCCATGCACTCCAATGCATACAACATGTGGGCTCAAGTAGTTTGGTGGGAGACCCTGCTACCTGCCACCTTCTCGATGGTAAATGCAACAGTCCTCAATGGCCTATCCATGATATGTTTGATTGGAAATTTTTCGCCTTGATACCTTGTCCCAATCACATAATGCTCATTAATCAAGTCGTCGATGGTCATCTCTCCCCCTCGTTGTCCAGAGAGTTACACCAGACTCTCTCTTCTAGAGAGTTCGGTCAAGAAATACATATAATCCATATTTATGATAGGAATATGGGTACCCACTTCGAAGTGTTGTTGCTCGGGGTCCCACATCCTAATCAGATGGTCTAGTAAGCGAACATGGGCTCTCATGCCCAGGACCCTGAAGTATTTGAGAATCTCGCATTCCCTCAATGCCATTATTGTGTTTGGGTCATTCTTAGCTTGGGAATCATCCAATTCATGTTCTCGTTCTTTCCAAATCACCATGATTTGTTTTGAAACCTATGGGACATCCACAAAACATCCATTAGAAACACTTCATGGAGGAAGAAGTTTGAAATCATGCTTTAAAAAATTGTTTTGGAAATTTTGGGTCGCTAACGCTCTTCCCTTAAGCGAACAAAGTGATGGAGCCTTTTTCCCTTTGAGGACAGAGCAGTGTCGATGCTCTTTCCCCTTTTAGGGAGTGCACCGATGCACCTCTCGAAAGGGAGAAGAGCGTCTCCTAGGGCGCACTTGATCCAGATGGAGATCGGTGGCCACCCACCTATTCCACTGGCTCAAAACAATTGTTCATTGTGGCAGTTTCCTAGTTATTTTTCGGCAGTTTTTCGAGTCCTAAACTTCCGGGGCCGTTTTGAGGCCTTAAACGACGTTTTTTGGAGATTCGGGGCCAAATGGTTGCCATCGGCAAACATTTGGCCGACCAAAAGTTGTAAAGCTTAGACCAACCTTTCCAACGAGTTCTCGAACGCCCAAATCGGAGATCGTATGCAAAAGTTATGACCCCGGGAAGTTGACTGTTCAACTTACCACCATCGGGCCGCAAACTTTATGACGGTTCATCTTCTAGGGTTACGTTTTGGGACTTTTGGGGTTCTCACCTCATTTTTATTATAAATAGGCCCCTTTGGCCTCATTTTGTATTCATCTTGGCACGAATGAGCGTAGCGGCCACATCTCTTCTCAGAGATAGCTACCACCATTCTAGCAATTGTATTACAGTCTGTTCTATTTTTGCCATTTAATAGAATATGTGTTTACTGTATCTCTGTTATATGTGCAAAATGTCTGTTATTATGATTCTGTATATGTTCTTTCATTTCGTTCACACATAAATCCGGATCAGCACTCTCCCTCGCCATAAATCCAACCTAAAATTATAAAAAAAAGCTTGATGGAAAAAAAATTACTATCAAAATGAAGGGAAGGGGATAAGCTCTTACCTAGACTTGACGGTAGGGGATAAGCTCTTACCTAGACTTGACGGTTTGACAAATAGTTGGCTATAACTCTCGAAATCCTGGCCGCAAGATTTCCTTTAAAAGCACTATTTTTCACTAAAAAGTCATTTGGTAAAAACAAATGCTAAATATTTTTAGGATTGACCTTTTTATACTATTTTTGGTTTAAAAAATGAAAAATAATATTTAAATATTGTTTATTTTTACCATATTTTCCAAAGTTTCAAATGTGAAAATGTTCTAATAATTTATTTTGAAGATCTCAGGACTTGATTGGGCGTTTTTTGCTACGACGGAGTTTCTTTTTTACTTTTTCATCCTCTGTGTCAATCTGAAAAAACTTTCGAGTGCCTTTTATACCCTAGTCATGCTCGTTAAAAACTTAGAGAAAAGGTATCGAGTATAGTTTTATCGCTTTTTTAGACTCGTAAAACTCAATTTGAAAAAGGAACCCCCTCGAAGTTGTCTTTAAGCTCTTTTCGGACTCTTTAAACTAGAAAATATCACCAAGTGAACTTGATTATTTCATGCTTGTCGTCTATTCGGTGAAATTTCACTCCTTTTTCGAACCATTTAGACTCATTTACGAAAAAGGTGCACTCTAGTTCATCATGACTAAAAGAGTTCTCTTGGGTATTGGTTTACACTTTTTTGGACCTTAGGGACTAAATTTATGGAAAAGTACATCTTTGGAGTTTTCTTAGTCATTTCAGACTCTCTAAATGTGAAACCGAGTTTACCTTCTTTGGAATGGTGATATTAAACGATGAAGGACCCTTTTTTGGAAATGAACCCATCCTTTCTCAGTTTCATAAAACATATGAGGTTGGACTCATCCTTTGATGAGCTATATCGAACGTTTGTTACCCTTTTCAAGGTGGTTAAAAAAGCAAAGAGGGACTCATCCATTGTGATGGGGAAATTAAGGGAATGGGAATACATTTTTTATTTGTATTAATGGCAGCTTATAGTCGCCCTTGAACATGGCGCCTATCTCCATTTCATTCAAACAGTTGGGTATTCAGCTTGTCCTCGAGTCGATCCACTTTCATGAGTCATGTTACTCCTTTGAGTCAATTCAAAGAATGCATTATCCTTGCATTATTTTTGGTCTCTGCCTCATTGAGTCAATTCTTCCAAGCCACTTGTCGTGTCATTAAATGTTCAAGGGAAGTATTTGTTATCACCTGGTAATTTTCCTATGGTTGTGAGTAGAAAATCACTGGGTAACCATTTCAAACCAACTTTAGACTGTATTCTAGCCTATACATCCAAAGAGGGCTCTCTTAGTGTCACAAGACCATTCACATACACATATGTCTCACAACAAGTATTCAGAAGGCTATATTTCTTCTGGGAATAGGTTGTTTGTATTTTGAAGGGTGTAAGACAAATAAACATAAAATACCATTGGGAAATGGAGTCGAAGCCTGAAACATTCAAGGGCTTACAGCGATAATGATAGGTGATTATCCTTCGCAATCTGAGGTTATGTGAGCATTAACATTCAGTCAAATAACTTTAAGAGATGGCAAGGGGAAATGAGAAGAAGCCCAGTGAAACAAGAGGCACCTATCTGTGGATGAATCTCTTGTAACACCTTTACCAGAAGTAACAATAAAGTCTGATAACTGAAATGAAGCACCTAGAAGAGGATGAATTCCATGAAATTCATCATAAACACATAACAAATATGATTTCTGATGAAAGGAGTGCTCAACAAAGAACAAATTCCTTGCATACAACTAGAAATGTATTAGCAGAACTTCACACATACATGGAAATGGAGCATATAAGAAAACACAGATTGAACATTAAACACTGTGATGAACCTTTGACACTCGAAACATACTTCTACATTAAATACTTCCAAGAAAATCTCAAGACTACAAAACCAAGCACAAAGGTTTCCAAAATGAATGTCGAAACCCCCCTTTTTCTCCTCCATTGAAGTTACATTTATAGATCAATTTTCCCCCGAGACAGAGCACCAAAATCAATTCCATCATGGGAATTAAACCTGAGCATACATAAGTCCTAACAACTTCAAAGGTGGCGATTCACCATGATCACAAAACAAATCGGGAAAGCACACTGTGATGGGCGTGATTGAACAAAACATAAAACCTTTACATCTGGGGCCTCAGGCTCGGTTGATGAAAATGACTACACAAAAGCATCTTTTTGGATGACCTTCTGATACAGAGCTGAAGGAGTGATTAGGATATATGAGTAGAGGCTCCTCAACCCCTTTCTTCTTTGATTATGTAGCGATTGGTTGGACCACCACTACCTGCTTTGAAGCCTCTTCCGCATTCTATTAATTCTCTTCTCAGATTTGCAGTGTGCATGCTCTACCCGCGGAATAGATCTCAACCTTCTATCTACTTTGAATCAAATCTATGCCCTCCATTTTAAATGTTCATCACCATCATTCCACAAGCTCCTTTTTGCAATATTGCTTCCGCTTTTCCATTTCCACAAAATTTTGGCTTTTGAATTGCGGGTTCTCCAACTTTCACAATCGAACCTCCCCCTTTTTGCTTTTGCCTATTCCTTTCCGCAAAACTGCAGCTTTCAGATTGTGGATTCTCTAACTTTCACAATCGAAATTCCTCCTTTTCCTTTTCGCAAAATTGCAACTTTCAGATTGTGGGTTCCCCAGTTTTCACAACCGAACTTTTGCCTTTTCCTTTCCACAAAATTTGCGGCTTTAAGATTGCGATTTTGCAAATTCTTGCATTCGAAATTTCTCCTTTTTGCTCCCGCTCAATCTGAGGTCAAACGTGGATTTCATATTATCTTGGTGCATCTGTTCTCTTCCTTTCACCTTTCTTTTGCGAGATTTATTTTGGATCATCAGCTCTCTTTGCAACTCAGATCTCTACTGTTGAACTCCAATAGCTCGAACCAATTCTGTTGATTTCCAAATCTTATTTCATCATGCACGTTGGACCAACGGAATTATCTATGGTCGTCGATCTCCTCCATGGCACCTCTGCTCCGTCTATTCTCACCGGGATTAACACTGAAACATATTTTTCCAACAAGGCTCATTTCCAAGGTCACACTTAAGGATTTTTTGCCATTTTGATACTTCAGACTTAGGAATAAGCCTTCTAAACAAATTCAAACCCTTTCTACACACCTCTAGGTCATAAGATATGGATTTTTAGACATCACCTTACATTTACTCTGGCCTGACCCCCTTTCTGACCATTTAGCCCAGACATGGTGCTAACAGCTAGCTCCAATTAGGGATGTTATCCTCCCCGCGAGGTAGCAAAGAACAGTAGACCAAGTGACTGATTTATTGGGATGGCCCCAATCTTTCCCGAAAACCTTGACCTATTCTGAAGACTAAACACAACTGTAGACTGCAACTTTAAACTTGAAACTAAAACTAAACGGATATTGAAATCAAACTGAAAAATTGCTAAGAGAAATGCTCGCCATGTTGAGCTTATTCACACCTACCTACCTTAATTTATGAGAAACAATGCCCAATAAAGTAAACTCTTACTTTCAATGAAGCCAACCAAGCAATTTATCTAATGATTGAGCTTCTTCATCATGCTTGATCCAAATCAGAAAGGAAGAACTTAATGGAAAAATGTTATGCTAGAAGACCTGATCTTTACTCTACACACATAACCCACCATTCCCATTGCAAAGCTTCTCCATATATTCTCCTACAGGATCATGACAACCTTCAAAATTTTCTATCATTCATTTGCCATGACGAGGCTACTCCAACTGTAACTTCTCTACCACCCTGTCAAACTGTTCTTCAGGAAAACCATGCAAGGAATGCTCATGACAATTTGCAAATGAGACATCAACTTCTTCATTCAAAATCTCAGAATTTAAAACTTGATTCCTTCTAAGTGTTTTGAAGGAAATATCATTGTTTTCTTCAATAGAATAAAGCAAAATAATTTCTGAATTTGAAAAACATAAAGAAACATCCCATTTGGAATCTTCCTCTTCTTCTTTGTGACTTAACACTTCATGGAAAACTGTTGGTTTTTTCATAGGCTGGGATTGATTGCATGATCGCTCATCCTTTTCATCCTCCACAAACAAAGAGGGATTTGCATGATTTTGTAAATCCTCAGGTGAAATTTGAGTTTGATAAGCATACAAAGGTCTTTCTTCAACCCTTAATTCAAGGTCTGATTCCTCATTACTTGCAATTTCATAAAATAAACATGCGGAAGGACTATAAGACTGAGATTTTCCAGAATTAGAATTCTTTATATAATCAGCCATAAAAGTATTATAACGTTGAGGAAGTTGTTGCTGCAAAAGGTTGTTTTCTAAATGGATATGGGTAGCCTCCTCTTGTAACCTAGTTTCAGAAGTTGAATGATATGAGGAAAAATATGATTGACAGTCCCAACTTCCTTCTTGATCACACAAAGATTGACAAGAATGCTACAAACTATCATTGATTTCGAGGAGAGAAATTCAACTATTTGAAACCAAGTTTTGGTTTATGTCAATTTTAGTCAAGGAAGACATTACCAACTACTAGGAATTTTCTTGAATATCATGGCAACTAGTTAGTCTTTATTTTTTTTGAAATGAGTTCTCATGTAATATTTCCAAAATCTCTCCATCCATAAACTCATTCTCAACGTACATGTTCTCCAAATCTTCAATGAAACCTTTAACATGCATGCACCGATCTTAAACTAGCAGCAAGGAAGGATATTGATCTTTAAAATGTTCATGAAATATTGTATGAAATTCTATAAGAGAACATAAACCTCCGGATGGTAATCCATCATACCATGACCTTGCATTTCCTTCCAAACTATACATGAACATTTTCATTAACGAATCCTCATGCAATTCAACTCCCAGCTTATATATATGCATATGAGATCTAACCAAATGAAGGGCAACATCATCACTCTTTTCATATTTGAATTTTGGAAGACACCTTTTCCAATCTACATTAGGTATTCGATTCAGAAAATGAAGAATGTGAGCATGATTCATAGGGGCATACCTTGCAGATATAGAACTCATCTTGATGATGATGGAACTAAATCAGCTCTTCAAAGTTTGCAATCCTTTGAGAGTGGAGCCGTCTTAAGAAATTCTGAGAACATGATTCTTTGAAGATGGAGTCACCAAGTAAAAAATGCACAACCTTCTTGAAAAGGTTCAGCATCAGGATTCCTCCTCATATTGGTCCTCCTGGACGCCAATATTCCCAATGGAGTCACCTTCCAAAATCTTTGAGTGGAATCGCTAGAGCATATACAACCAACATGTGTCTATGACTGGCTGCTCAACCAGGTTGTAGAATGAGGACAATGTCATTACCCCCAAGGAGATAATAGCAATTAGTCCCTAGCAATGGCGCTAAGATGTTATCACCCGGTAATTTTCCTATTGTTATGAGTAGGAAATCACCGGGGTAACCATTTCAAACCAACTTTGGGATGTATTCTAGCCTATACAGCTAGAGAGGGCTCTCTTAATGTTACGAGACCATTCACATACACATGTCTCGCAACAAGCATTCACAAGGCTATATTTGTGATGGGAACATGTTGTTTGTATTTTGAAGGGTGTAAGACAAACAAACATAAAACACCATTGGGAAATGGAGTCGAACCCTAAAACATTCAAGGGCTTACAATGATAATGATAGGTGATTATCCTTCACAATATGAGGCAACGTGAGCATTAACATTTAGTCAAATAAATTTAAGAGATGGTAGGGGGAAATGAGAAGAAGCCCAATGAAACAAGAGGCACCTATCTGTGGATGAATCTCTTGTAACACCTTTAGTAGAAGCAACAATAAAGGATGATAACTGAAATGGAGCACCTAGAAAAGGATGAATTTCATGACATTCATCATAAACACATAACAAATACAATTTATGATGAAAAAGGAGTGCTTAACAGAGAACGAATTCCTTGCATACAACTAGAAACGTATTAGGAGAACTTCACACATACATGGAAATGGAGTATACAGGAAAACACATACTAAACATTGAACACTATGATGAATCTCAGACACTCTCAACATACTTCTACATTAACTACTTCCAAGAAAAGTTAAGGACTACAAAACCAAGTGCAGAGGCTTCTAAAATGAATGCCAAACCCCCCCTTTTTCTCCTCCATTGAGGTTACATTTATAGATCAATTTGCCCCTGAGACTGAGCACCAAAATCAATTCCATCATGGAAATCAAACCTGAGCATACATAAGTCCTAACAACTTCGGAGGTGGCATATTCTCCATGATCACAAAACAAATCGAGAAAGCACGTTGTGATGCACGTGATTGACCAAAACGAAAACCTTGACATATGGGGCCTCAGGCTCGCTTGATGAAAACAACTGCTCAGAGCATCTTTAGATGACCTTCTACTGCAAAGGTGAAGGAGTGATTAGGATATCTGAGTAGAGGCTCCTCAACCCCTTTCTTATTTGATTGTGTAGCGACTGGTTGGACCACCACTACTTGCTTTGCATCCTCTTCCACTTTCCGCTAATTGTCCCCTTAGATTTGCAGTGTGCATGCTTTGCCTACAGAATACATCTCAGCCATAGATCTACTTTGAATCAAATCTACACCCTCCATTATATATGCTCATCACCATCATTCCACAAGCTCCTTTCTGTAATCTTTCTTCTGCTTTTCCCTTTCAGCAAAATTTCAGCTTTTGGATTGTGGGCTCGCCAACTTACACAACCAAACCTCCCCTTTTTTTATTATGCCTTTTCCTTTCCGCAAAATTATGGATTTCGGATTGCAGGTTCTCCAACTTTCACAACCGAAATTTCACCTTTTTGCTTTCGCCTTTTCCTTTCCGCAAAAATTGCAGCTTTCGGTTTGCAGGTTCTTCAACTTTCACAACTGAATTTCCACCTTTTTGCTTCTGCCA
The DNA here is from genome assembly GCA_001517045.1 of Pseudotsuga menziesii. NCBI lineage: Eukaryota > Viridiplantae > Streptophyta > Pinopsida > Pinales > Pinaceae > Pseudotsuga > Pseudotsuga menziesii. The sequence goes on along the minus strand of LPNX010967499.1, from coordinate 331,048 downwards.
TTTCCTTTCGACAAAATTTACGGCTTTCAGATTGCGGGTTTTCCAATTCTTGCATCTAAACTTCTACCTTTTCGCTCCCGCAAATTTCCTTCCACCATTTTCTGGACCATTGATTTCTTTGTGAATTCATCCCTAGCTGTCAATCTGAGGTCAAATGTAGATTTCATCTTATCTTGGCGGATTTTTTCTCTTCCTTTCACCTTTCTCTTGTGGGATTTCTTATGGAGCATCAACTCTCTTTGCGGCTCAGATCTCCACCGTTGAACTCTGCTAGGTCGACCCAATTTAGCTAATTTCCAAATCTTATTTCCTCGTGCATGTTGGACTAGCGGAATTATCTATGGCCTTCGATCTCCTCCATGGCAGCTCTGCTCCGTCTATTCTTGTCGGGACTTAACACTGAAGCATATTTTCCTACAAGGCGCATTTCCAAGGTCATGCTTAAGGATTTTTTACCATTCTGATACTTCAGACTTAGGAATAATCCTTCTAAACAACTTCAAACCCTTTCTACACACCTCTAGGTCATAAGATATCAATTTTTAGACCTCACCTTACATTTACTCTGGTATGACCCCCTTTCTAAGCATTTAGCCCATACATGGTGCTAATAGTATTTACCATAATTTAACTCTGCAGTTACCTTACCTTCGATCAAGTTGGTCATATCTGAGTTATTCCCATGGTTGTTCTATTATCAATATCACTTCAAAGTCACTTTTGTTTCAAGTTTTGTGTCAATGATGGGAAACATTATGGCCCTCCTTCTACGATTCTATTCCCGTCGACACCAACACATCATCTGGGAATTAGTCTTAGAAACCAGATAGTACCTTAAATCCTACATGCCTCAATGGTAGGTTTCCTCGCTTTTGACAATGGTCTTTCATCATTGGCCTTTGATTGAAATATTTTGTCGATTGTCTGACTTCAACTCATTTATTTGCGATCGAAGGAATGTACTAAAGTACTAAACATCAATGACCCATAATCAAGTGGCTTCTACCATGTTTGACATCAGGACATGTATTCACATGGATAGAATTGTGCTAGTTTGGATTGAACCCTGATTGTTTAGCTATTCACTTGAATATGTGCCTATCCTTAGGCTGCGATGGATTATTTTTTAGTCATTGCATGGATCCACAATGTATGTTTAGTAGCTATGTCCAAATTTGTGTCTAGCTTATTAGGATCACGGTGTATTATTGGTAGGAATGATCTGGTCATTGTACATGGATCTATAGCGTATTGGTCGGCAGCCATGATTTGGATTGGACAAAGTATAACTTAGAGTGTCTTGTACTGTATACAACCCTCACTCACCACTCTTTTCCCTCTAATTTAGAATCACATCTAGAAAAGTATTTCACTTATCACATCCCTCTAGATTCATACTTTGGGGGGAATTCCGTTACACCTAAAAATGGTCACCTTGCCTAATCCCCTAAAATTCATTGGCCAAAAAATCTTTTGGAGGAGTTTTTTCCCAATTCTAGGAGTTCTAACACACCTTGTCCTTTGACATAGGGCGCCATCCAATCCTTACGCCTTTTTCCCATTGACAAGAAGCACTGGTGACACTTGTTACACTTGGCCAAGAAGCATCGGTCCTCCTTGACACCTTTTGCTAGTGTGAAAAGAGCGTCAACACTCTTAAAGTGGAAAACAAAAGAACTTTTGAGAACCTTATAGAAGAAAGTCCTCATCGAGGTTTATCTCAACTCATTAGATTAGGTGGAACATGTACGCTTGACCTCTTGGGATGATCCCTCAACTTCCTCCCAAATAATATCAACCCATTTGGTCCCTCTTTGGCATATATAAGCAAGCTCTCCCTCATGGATGGGGGAGGATTAGAAAAGTACCTTTATGATGGTGGAATCACTCTAGGTATGAGAGGCAAAGAGTGTAGTTCTTGAGTGAGAGATTTGTTGTAATAGAAATAGAGAAAATTACTAAATTAAATCATTTAAATAGTAGTTATTATTATTATTATTAGTTAAATGTCGGCATTATAAGACACATCATTTTCATGTGTCTCTTCCAATGTATTTAATTGCCGCTCATTCTCTTGTAAAGATCATCATGAAATAAATTTATACACATATGTTTGGAAGTTCATTCCAAGTTGGTATCAGAGTTGTTGGTTCGATTGGTTTTCTCTCCCTGCATCCATCACAACCACTCACACACACCCCAACATCTCCTCAAAGTCTCCATACACCTCACTTCTACGCACCTTCCGCCCCCTTATTCTCTTCCACTCCACTTTTGCTCCATCATAGCTGACATTCCTTCTCACGCCAACCTTCTTCTTGCTCTCCCACACGCTCATTCCACAATCCTTCAACATAACCGCCCACACTTGCACTCCACCTCCACAATCCCTCCCATCGCAGCTCCCTTCCACCTACTCCCTACTCCCTTCCACGTTGTTTCCCACCACCCAACCACTTTTGTTGCTCCTCTCTTCTACTCCCCTCCCTCTCACGACCTCCCACATGCTCGTGCCCACCTCCACGATCCCTCCCATCACAGATCCCTTCCATATGCTCATTGCTTCCCTATATTCCTTTCAAAAAAAAAAATAATAATATTATTTTCATATTAATACTTGCAACTTAAAAAAAACTATTAAAATTTTATGATAAATTTATTATTATCATTCTTAATAATAAATTATTATTATAAAATAATATTGTAATAGCTATATATTCTCAAATCTAAAGCTGAACAAGATGAATACAAGAAATACAAAGAGAAACCCTTTAGAGAACAAGGATGTGTCCATAAAGCCAGAAGATGACTTAGTTCACAAGCTCTTGGAAAAACTTGAGCAAAAATAGGAGGAAATCCAAGACCTAAAGCTCGCAATTCAGTCACTAAAAGATCAAGTTAAAGGATTCAATAACTCACATACGGGCCCAACCCACAACGTCGTTCATAAAGTAAAGATCGATTTACCAAGATTCGATGGAAAAAATAGTCGAGATTGGATTTGATGGATCAACAAAATTGAAAAATATTTATAAATGTACAATATATATGGCGATGGCAAAAAACTGAATGCTGCAACAATGTACATGGATGAAACCGCTTGCGACTGATTCTTGCGGTGGACTCAATAATGAAAGAAGGAATGTTGGTGAGAGACAGGGATGCCTTCAACAAAAATTTCTTTAAATGACTTCAAGAAACAGAAGAGGCCGAAATATACAACAAGCTCACTCGTCTACAACAATAAGGAATCGTGGATGAATATTTTAGTAATCTATTGGTCCTAGCGACTCGTGTCCAAGATTTAACTGAAGAACAACTTTGGTAAATTGCCATCGGTGGGCTAAAACAGAGTATTCAAAATAGAATAAAAGTATTAGATGTCAAAGATGTGGAACAAGCTCGTCAAAAAGAAAAATTAATTGAAGAAAAACAAAAATCACAATGTTCGTTGGTTTATATCCCACCCCACCTAAGAACAAATGGGAGAAAGGATGACAATGAGTGCCATGGTAATGCCCCAAATTGGCATCCATGACATAAGTGTAAAACCGAGAATTTCTTCTTGTGTGAAAAAATGATAACGATGACAATAATAATGAAGAAGTTGGAGACATATCTCCTTCTAACATAGAATATGGTAGCGATGAGTCCAATGCAGAGGAAGTTATCGTCACCCCAACACTCTCAGTAATTGCAATGACAGGTATATCTCAACCCCAAACACTCAAAATGTTTGGTTATATAAAAAAAACTAAAGTGACTGTTTTGGTTGATAGTGGGAGTACACACAACATAGACTCCAAGGTAGCAAAACGATTAAACATATTCATCTACCCTACCGCTTTCAGATAGCAATACCAGGGAACAAAACCACCTCGTGGGATGTAAAATGCCATAAAGTTGAGCTAGCCATTAAAGACTACTAGTTAACATTGCCAATGTATGTTATGGCAATCAGAGGGGTTGACATTGTTTTAGGTGCCCAATGGTTGGAAACACTAGGATAAGTAGGATTAAGCTTACAAGAACAATTTATAAGATTTTATAAAAATGGGAGGAAGTACAAGCTTAATGGTATCAACTACCCCCCTCCCCAAATTGTATAATCAAACAAGATGGAGAAAATGATAAAAAAGGGAGCTCAGGCATTTTTTTTACATTGC